>WEKY01014551.1:112618-150796 GCA_013390045.1 Picathartes gymnocephalus
GCCCTCTCCGCGCCGGGTCTGGCGGCCGGCGGGGCGGAGATGCTGCTCCACGCTCCTAGCGCAGCCCTGCGCGGCCGCTCCGGGCGAGGCTCCGGGCTGCTCGGCTCCATCGCCGCCCTGCGAGCGCGGACTGCGGCTCTAGAGCGGCGGTAGGTGCGCGGCCGCCGCTCCGAGCGGGGCTGCGAGCCCGGCGGCGGCCTCCGCCGAGCGGGGCTGTCCCGGAGGGATAGGGGCTCTCCTGGAGGGATGGCCGCCGGTGGGCGTCTGAGCGCCTGGCTGCGCTTCTCGGATGGCGGGGGGGGGCCGGCGGCGGGGTGTGGGAGAGGAGAAGAAAGGCCGCACGGAGCAACGGGGAATGTTGGTGCTCCCGCCGAGACTTTCAGCCCGGGTCCCGTGGGGTCGGGCCGGGCGCTCGGCAGCAGCGGGACACGCTCTGCCGGCCGAGAAGGGCTTGGATTTGCCTGCGCCAGCCAAACAAAGCAACCCCCACAGCCCTCGGACTTGTTAACAGAGAGGAAACTTTTTCCTCATTAACGTTTTTGGAGGAGCAGAAATGAAGGATAAATCTGTTGGCCGGCGATGAGAAATAGCGTAGGTTTCATTGGCTTTTTATCTCCTAGCAATCGACACCTCCGCAGACCGCAGGATAATCTCTCTCATATTCTGGATTGTGTCATTCTCTTTAAATTGCATGTTTAAAACAACAAAGGCAGTGACTTCATAGGGAACCGCCAGGAGCTGTTCTGTACCCCTCCTGTTTACTGGGGAAACATTTGGGAACCGGTTTGGTTTTGTAGGTAGGATCAGAAGTAAATGTAGGACATGGAAACTGTAAGGTTGGTTACAGGTAATCTATGTCTAGCCATCTTATTAAGGTGTGAATTTTGGAGAAAGGAATATGAAAGTCTTTGCATGTGGAACTAGCTGGGGCAGTAACCGTGATCGGTTCCTGAAACCTTTTCAGGGAAGAGGACGTGTTTTGTGAAACTGTGCAGCGAAACTGGGTCAGAATACATAGACGTTTTCCTGAGGGTTGAACCTCATGTGAGAAAGCTATCATTGAATATATATATTCCGAGGTGTCATGACTCCCAGGTCACTTGTTCGGGCTCAGGTTGGTGAAATGATGACATTTATTACCCATTCCAGAGCAGGAATGTGTTCACAGTAAGCATCAGGCCTCTGAGTGAAGTCTGGCTTTGGGTGGCCAGAAATAGGTTCTAAAGACATTTCTGCAAGGATTAGAATCAGACACGATAGAGGTACAAATGGGAAAACAGTTTGGTTCTTGTGCAAGAAATACCGATGAGGAAAGAGTAAATCTAGTCAGAGGATCTTTTGGTAGTGCAGTTACAACAGAATTTGCTACCACTCCTAGTGCTATCAATTGGACATATCTGTTCAGCTCTCACATGGAGGAGATGTGTTTCACTTGGAGTGTCTTTATCTGCCAACAAGCATGTCTTTCCATGAACAATTTTAGAATGTAAGCAGTAATTTAAGGAAAGAAGAGAATGAATGCAAGAGAGAGAAGAACATACAGTCTAACTT
This sequence comes from Picathartes gymnocephalus, assembly GCA_013390045.1. Taxonomy (NCBI): domain Eukaryota; kingdom Metazoa; phylum Chordata; class Aves; order Passeriformes; family Picathartidae; genus Picathartes; species Picathartes gymnocephalus. The sequence continues at coordinate 114,170 of WEKY01014551.1, forward strand.
TAAAGATACTTTATTACTCATTTTTAACCTAGCAACCCTGTTTGGTGAGTGGAAAGGCACATAATGTATTCCTTCCATAATGGGACTTCTTTTCTTTTTCTTTTGTGTGTGATAAAAAAATGAACTTTATTTAGATTAGGGTTTTTATGTTAACACTAGTCAGAGTGTGGTTGTTTGGTTTTTTGAAGTTAGAGGTGCAGTAAAAGCAAATACTTTTGAATGTGCCAGATGTGAAAGGAGACAGGCTGTATCACAGGGTGTTGTTCTAACAGCTTAATTAAAAAAAAAAAAAGTCTCTTAGTTCCGAGACTGTTGTTGAGTGGAATTGAAGGCTGTGAGAGCCACCATCTCAAGGACATTTGAGTGGATGGAAGAGCAAGGAAGTGTCTGTGAGAGAAGGCTGGTCAGAATGTTAAAGCATAAGCAAGTACACTGCATGTATTTTCACCAGGGTAGCAGAGCCTGGTGAAAGGATGTGACCCAATAGTCTATTTACAGCTTCGCAGGCCTTTGAAAGTAAAAATGGATTGTGTGGATGAGTGGTAGGTAACCCCTGTGACTGGTCATCATGAACCTGTGATAACTTGTGCATAGCATTGTAACTTGTGTATAGCATTGTCGTTTTCAGTGCCTTGAAGGGAAGTAGTGAAGAAGCCTAGGAAAGGGAGGAGACTGCATTCCTGAGAGTGGGAAGCTACCAGGGCACAAATGTTACCTGTTCTGGTGGCAGGAAATTGTAGTGTCTTTCCTTTTTTGTTTTTTCCTTTATGGTGGGATTTTTTTCAGCCACGTGGTTTGTAAAGACTGACTATCACAGAGAAGGTCTGAAAGTAAAAATGCAGTCTCTTAGCTGTTTACTTTTTAAAGAGCACAGCAGGGCAAATATTTTTATTTTTACATGTGGAACAGAAATTATTTGGCACGTAGCTTTTTTTCTCCCAACCAAATGCAGGTATGAACAATAATAATTAGTGGTTGTATGGTACAATAAATCTTCAAAGTGCCTTCAAATCTTAATCAGCAAACCTTAATAGCATGCTATTCCTGCAAGGGAGGTAAGTAATTAGATAAAATGAGACTGGGCAGACTCTTAAATGGAGTTTATTGTTGAAGTTCCTGTCAGTTTCACAAAGCTTTTCTTTATCACTGAGGTCTCTGAATGCTGCTTTACTTAAATGGCTTCAAATATTTATATGTTGAAATACACGACATTATGGCCCAGAGGGCCTTGTTAATACTGACATTCTCTTGTTCAAAGTTCTTCACAGTGAAGGAGACCTTACACTCAAGAGCCTCTGTAGTGGTTGTTCCAGAGCACCTGTGAAGACTTATTAACCTGAACAAGAGTAAGATCAGCTCATTAAGGGGAATTATTTTCTTTGGAAGGGCTTTCCAGTTTACTTGCATGACAAGCCTAGAACCTTTAATCCACTGATTTTGCCAGTAGTTTCTTTAACCTAAGAACACTAGGTATTCCTCTGGCTGCTGTATTTTTGGAAGGAGTGTTGGCTGTCAGCTCAACAGTCTGTCACTTTTTTTTCCTCTGCTTACAGAAAAAATTGGCTGGAATTTTACTGTTTCAAAGTGAGCTAGTCAGTGAGACTAAAAGATTGAAAAGCAAGTCTGGGTGTAGTGTATCATGGTGCAGAAAATATTTGTAAGCAGTTGCCCCAAGCTGTCACCTACCATGGGACACGCGTGGATGGAAAGCTGTGAATATCAGAGTAAGTTAATGTTGTATGTCGCCAGTTAACTATTAATGAAATCTGTGCATCTGTAAAGAAGGGTGGAACTTCTGAGAGAAGTGTTTCCCAGCCCCACCTCCTCCTGAAGTACAGAGAAGGAAGCTGGCATTTACAGATGGGAAGGGCACAAAACGACTCTTTGGTGCCGTTTTTATTTCACTCGGGCTTCTCTTTCTCCTGTGCCACTTAAATACCTGGTGAGGAACCAGGCATGTTCTTTGTGCATCTTTATCTATTAAAATGCTTTCATGAAAGACAATTAATTGAGTAGGCTGCCTTGGGACAGCGGTATGCCCTGTGAATTTGAAATCCAATTGGTAGGATAGAGATCTGGTCCAGTTGTGACACTCTGTAGAAAGAATAACAGACGTGGGAAGGCTTTGTTCTCAGAGTTTCATTTGTCCTTTATCTTTTATGTGTAAATTGAATATGCCACAGAAATGTCTGCAAGTAATATGTCAAGAATTAAAGGAGACCTGGTATTAAAACTGCTGATTTTTGATTGCTGGTATTTATAGGGAATACTGTAGTTTTGTAGGACTTTTGTACCATTAAGGATTTGCAGGTGTTAGAGTAATGTCAGATTTAGGACTACATGCTGTGTCAGCTTGTGGTTCCTGCTTCAAACAATGGGCCATTAAATTAGGTGAGATGGGGCACTTGAAAAAGAGAAGAAAGCTTTATCTCCTGTTTGCAGCTAAAAGTAAAGCATGGGGAGAAGAACTGACTAAAACTGATGAAAATTTAAGTCCACAAGTTTGGAACTGAACACAAACCTCTTCATGAACTAATCTGATGCTGTCAAAAATATCACGCTTTTTTTAGTAGACTTTGAGATTTTTAATTTCTGTGTGCTTCTGCCATGTCAGGTTTTCTGGAGTTTCATGGTTTCTTTATCCAACTCCTGCTAAAGATTTTTTGTGTGTGTGTTTCTTGGGAATTATCTTCCTAAAGATCAGTTGTCTGTATCGGTGGGAGCATTCTATAGAGCTGGCTGAAATTTTTGAAAGTCAGTCTGAAAATGGCTTTCATGTGGTGTTGACATCTTCTCTGAGTATTTGTATGTAGTGTGGGTACTTGGCTTCAGGCATGTGCAGAGAGGTACCTTGGAAGTGGCGTATCTGAGGTCTGGTTTATTTGGAAAAGCAGATCTGGAGCTGGAAGTCTTTTTGGGTGACTTTTCTTGAGCAGTGCTGTTGCAGGTGATTTATATTTGTGCTGTAAGCTTGACATTGATACTGAGCTTGTTAGGAAACACTCCTGTTTATTTCTTAAATAACAGAACTTAAGAAGATGCTTTTTCCTATCAGACTTTTCCTTGAAAGCCAGTTTTGTTTGTTGAGGGGAGAAGGCTGTTAGAGCATACAAATTTCTAATTTTTTGATGTACTTTTCATCATAATGGAAGTCGGATAAATCAGTGGAAATACCAGGTGCTCCTGTGTTTCATATCCACTTTTGCAACAGCTGTTAAAGCTTTTTTGGCTACATCTGTATATGTGTATAGGTGCAGCTGATGCTCTCTAGCAGCCAGATGACAGTAATCTTCCAGGCACACTCCAGGATATCCTTGTGTGTTGGAATTTTAGCACTGTGCTGTGTGAAACTGACAATAAATACTAGTTCATTGCAGTAGCATAGTCATGTCAGTGTTGTTGAAATTGTTGCATTCTTTGTTGACTTAAGTGCTGTTCTAGAATAGGCATTTCAAGGCATAAAGATTTGTTAATGTAAATAATTTTTACGGTAAAATTGCATGCTTGGAGATGGAAGCTTGTCTGAGTCTCATGTCTATTCTATATCTGTCTGAAGTTTTATTCGTGTAACAGCCAGTGTTGTGCTCCTGTAGTGGGCAGGCCCTTAAAACCTGTTAGAGAAAAAACCCAAGGAACTGAGTGCAAAGGTTTTCTAAGTTATTGCTGAGTACAGACAGAACATGGTTTATCTCATAATCTCTAGGGCTATAGACACTCTCATTTGCAGCTCCGTGTTTGCACAGGGGAACTGGTTCCCAGTGACTAATTTTGTGTTTCCCATGAGGATTTTTCCCCTTTTAATATTAATTTTTTCAGCATCTCAATAGCATGTGCATATTGCACTGTGTTTTTTCCACTTTTCAGATAGACATGAATGGCTACATGGAGGGCATAAAAACCCACCCCAATACACCTGTGACGCACATGGTTCCAGGGCTTTCTTAGGGTCACCAGGGAAAGGTAATGGGACTTGGCTCATAAAACCATGTCTGTTTTACCCTGTAGAACATTGCTGTTGAAATATTAACTACAAAATTTCAAACTTGTAAGCAACCCTATTTGGTGTTGAATGTGTTCCATCTTTCTTGATGGGACTGTTGACTTTTTCTGCTAACCAGTTCTATATATTGTAATTTTAACAGATGAAATGGACAAAAAAGAGAGCTAAATTAAAATTTGAAACTTCAGCTGTTAGAAATAGTTGTACTTCCTGGCAAAGTTGCAGTGATGATAGACTTAGACTTGGATATTGCCTTAAGCAATAGAGGGGTGAAAAAATGAAGCATGTAGATATTTAACCATGTTATGCATAGATAATCTAACTCTTATACCTAGTTTGCTCATCAGGGTATCACGCCTGTAAAATATCTTGCTGATTTTTCTTCTCTCATCACAATTCATCAAGGGTTAATACTGATTTTACCCATTTCTCTCTTCACAGAGTTCAGTGTTTCAACAGAGAAAAGTTAGAGAAGGGAAATGGAGCAGAAGTTTTGCCTTTTAGTACTTTTACTGTAAAATCAGTAGGTGGAAAATCCCCTCCTAGTGCTTAGGATTATGCCCAGTGGAATAATCGCTCTCTTTTCCCAAGTCAGTGCAAAGCTGCATTTGCCTTCGATGAATTAAGTTGGGAGTTTGAATCCCAGGCAAGCAAATGGTCGATATGGTTGTTGTCCAAGTGCTGCTTTTAATGTCAGTGAGGAACAGCACAGGTATTGCTTCGAGAGACATCTCTGTAGTATGTGTCACTGACTGGACAATTGTGTGCTTAGGTTTATGTGGAACTATCCTTCCAGCAGCCTAATTAAAGACTGTGTGTAAACTTCCTAAATGGGCTGCTTCAACAGGTGATAAGTACTGGTTTCTCCTTCAGAGGTTTTGTTATGGTATTTCTTTCAAGTGCCTTAGTGTGTTTCAAGTATTTTTCAGTGACTGAGGTGCATTTTTTTGCTTGTTCTTCTGAAGCCCGTTTGCTTTCAACTTCTATAAGTCTCAAAATTGGACTCCTTGACATTAATTTGACATTTAGGAAATAAGAGAGTACTGCCTGTATGCATGCATTATGCAGAGATTTATTTGTTAATAAGCTCCCTCTGCACTTTTCGATAAAGGATTTATCTTGGATGGGTTTCTAGGAGGAAAGAGATTCTGTTCAGCCTTTGTAGACTCTGTATTTTAGAGTTTCCATGTTTCTTCAATCACCTTTTCTTTGTTCGTAGACCAGTGCCCTGCACCTGAAGGGCTTACCTCTTCACCATTAGACACAGAGCTTCAGAAACACTTGCAGAAACTTTCAGCTTATTAATTAGTGTTAGAAAACTGTACAGAAAGTAGCAGCAAAAAATAATAGCACATCTAATGAATCCACTGAAATATTTAAAAAAAAAAAAAGTTGCAGTCTAGGGAAAACTTAATTTTTGATGATATTTTTCCATGGAAGTAACTTTGACATTTATGGTTGGCATCTGAATTGATATCCCCTAAAGAACGATGAGACTCTCCCTACTAACTTCACTGGAAATTTGAGTGGGATGCAAGTGGAATACAAATGCTATTGACATCCTTATTGATACATAACATTACAGTAGACAATGCAGTATATGTCTGTATGTCTGTAAATTAGCAGTGCTCTGTACAAGAACAGCACCTGTGGGCTGTTAAATGGCTTGTATCTGAAAAAGGAAGAAATTCTTTTACAAGGTAGCAAGAATACCTGTACAACACTTGGAAAACTTTGACCTAGAAGGTCTAGCTTGTGAAAATAGTGTTAGAATTTTTTGGAGGAGCACACAGTTCAGAAAAAAAGGAAGGTGCGGTAAAGAAGTGGGGGAGAAGGAAAGGGTTGGGCTCATTCAAGGTGCGCTGGGACACCTTCAGTTCCCTCTAATTCAGGTTTATGTCCTTATCTCATATACTGGTGGTGGAGGCTTCTGTGAACTGAGGTTTCTTCCTTGTAAAGACTGGGATGTGTTTTCAGACCTTCATAGCTGCAAGTACATTTGGTGTTCCCAGATGAATGGTTATGTTTAGGGTCTTCAGGGGTTAATAATTCTCTGATGTCTATCTTGTGGCTTTTTATTTGTTTGTTTTCTTGGGTTTTTTTGTAGGTTTTTTAGAAGTATTTATCCTCTTAGGCCTTTTTATTTGTAAGGTTGTTCAGACTCTGAAAATCAGAAATTTGTCTGGGAAGTCTGTTATAGTGATTCATTTAATAAGATCTGCAAGAAATAGAAGTTTTTGAGGAACCCCAAAACTTCAGACTTAGATGTCCTGAAAGAGGTTTCTTCTGATGCTATAATCTGACAATGCTTAGCAAAACGAACTAACAAAGAACCTTAAATTTTGAACAGCTTCTTTTTTCCATGTGCCCTGTCATTGAATCTCTTGAATGACCTTAATAAAGAATTTAAAGATTATCTGATTATGAAAGATTTGCTAGCTGGCGGTGCTGAAAGTTTGTTTCATCAGAAATATAGACTCATTTATTGAGTGGCTTTGCAGTTAGGTTATCGCATGTGTGGAACAGCCAAATCAGCCTGGAGCTTCAAGCACATGGGCTAACACATAGAATTGAATTACGGAAATAGCTGCGTAAAGCTCCTTTATGTCAATTTAAAATGTGTGTGCTCACCATGACTGGCACAAGACTTGGGTATTTCAGCAGTGTGATGCATTATAAAAATGAAGTCTTTTTTTTTTAATTACCCTTGTTTTCCGAGGTTTTTTGATACCATTGAATCACATTAGTTTGTTTTAATCTATTGGCAAACAGTTTTGGTACGAATAATTTTCCTGTTTTTCCTTTATCTCTGATCCAATTCTATCCTCTGTGCATTAGAGGAATAAGATGTGTAAAGGAAAAAAACCTTAAGCCTGGTTTTTGCTGTTTTGTCACAAAATACTAAGGAAAATCCTAAAAATAGTTTTATAATAATTTTGAAATTTCATTGCCATGCAATGCCTTAGAAAGAGAAAATATTTAGTATGCTGGAAGATTGGTTGCTTTTGTTGGAAGAAACCATTTTCTCTTATTTTCAGTAGCATTTACTGGTGTTAATAGAAGTCAGGCAACTTTCCTTCCAGCAGCCTAATTGAAGGACTAGGTCCTTCAAGACCTTTGGCATGTTCTTTTCTGGTGAAATTTGAGAAGTTGCTGTCTTACAGCAAACAAAAGAAAAAACTCTTTGTGAGCTGCTTAATTGCAGCTGTGTTACTGGAACAAAATGTCATGTGGAGTGAAAGTGTAAATGTGCTCAGAAGGGGATTAGAGAAGTTAACAGAACAGAGACCATTAGTGACTATTAGATTTGACTGTGCAGCTTGAGCTCAGGAACTCAATAAACTGGTGATTGCCAGGAAAGGGGATGGGAGGGCTGGCCTGATCCAGTTTAGTACTTCTTGTATTAAACATTACTTAAGTTTCTAAACCCATAGAAATGGGAAGCTCTTCCAAACTGAGAACTTCTTTAACCTCCTTAAAAAAAAAAAAAAAAAAAAGCCCAAAAGCTTCATAAGAAGTCTTTTGTGATCTGCCTCTGAAGCTCATGTGTGTCCATATGGGCTTGACTTGATGTTCAGAGAAGAGCAGCTGTGTAGTTCCAGCTGCAATTCCTTTGTTGTTTTTTCATCCTTTGTGTCGTGGAATCTGTATTCCCTTCAGATTGCTTAAGGAGGGATTAAATGATGGATGATCAAGTTATCAGGGGAATTAATTTTCATGCATATGACTCTAGAGTAAAAGTAGCTGCTCAGGAAGAGAGGAGAAAAAGACAGGAACACCTTGGTGATATCACAGGTTCGGTTGTAGTTTTGGTTGTTGAATAGGAGAGTGAAAATGTACTGCTGGGTAAAATAGTAAAATATGTAAGTAAACTGTCATTTTAAATGGCATCACATGAAAAGCACAACAAAAAGCAACTTGTGGAGACATAAATAATTGGAGTCTTTTTACAGATGAAAAACGTAGGACTTAAGAAGGGAAGGACATTTTGCAGTAATGAGGCATTCTTTTTGTTCTTGCTTCCCTCAACATCAGATCCTTGTCCTCTGTTGATACTGATATGTGTGCTGTGTGTGCTCTTTGGCCTTGCACAGAATAGTTGAAAAGAGCATTTTTCAATGCAAAGCCCTTAGTTTTGTGATATTGTCAGATACTGAAGGCATTTGTGTCTTTAACTACTCAGTATTAATGAGCAGAATAGAATCACCAAATTGAATTTAACGTGATATGTGGAAATTTCCCTGGTGCTTGCAGAGTGCAGAATGTAGTTTGCCATATTATAGAAAATATTTTTGTACCTCACAGTAACTGAACTCTTTGATATACACATTAATTATCACTGATTCTGTCCCACCCATTGCCTTTGCTTTGAGAATATTAAAGAGCTGAAGATCACAGAATTTAACTTTTCACTGTAATATGAACTGCTGGTTGGGAAGTCTGCTGCTGATGCAAAATCTGTTTGTTCTGCTTCCNNNNTCTGTTTGTTCTGCTTCCCTCTTCAGTGGTTTTGGAGAAATGGAAGAGAAACTGTTGCCTGTCTAGACTTTAATAGTTTATATCTATATATATTTACTTTTTATGTAGACAGCATTTATTTCAAGGCTTATGATGTATTTTCAGTGATAGGCTATTAATGCCAGTTGAATAAAACGCCAGCAACAAACAACACAATGTTTGTGCCAAGAAGTAATATGCATCTAAAAAGAGCGATTGCTTTTTACAATAGTTTTGGAACCCCAAGGTATGAAGTCTTCCAGCTCTTTCCAAAGAATTTGTGGAATTCAGATTTTGCTGTGTGAAAAAAGCTCTAGTCACCAGCAGGCACCTGGGTATATAGAGCAAACTGTAAATTGTGTGTGACTACTAGGTCAGGAAAGTTTGGGTTTCCTTCACCTTCCTTTTTTCCCCACTCCCATCTGTCAATGGGAGAAATTGGGGGGTTTTATTACCTGTTTGTAGACTGATGGTGTAAAATCAAGGGTGAAGTCTTACACCAACTTGTATACAAGTAATTATTGTAAAAGATCCCTAGAAAATCGAGAAGTCACTCATCAGCAGGGTAGGAAGCAAAAGCTAGGTTAGTGCCAGCTGTCTTCAGTTAAACTTTTTGCCAAAGCTCAAAATTTTAATCTATACCTTTTAAAATGCAGGCTGTGAATGGTTCTATGTATTTATTTCTCCCTGTATAACTGGGAGAACTGTATTCACTGTCTAGGTATGTGGATGAAAAAGGGTAATAGTGTAAAACCAAGTGGTAAAACAATTTTTTGAGGGAAAAGTACTTTTCTTTTGGAATTGATTAGTAATACTCCACTGAATCCCTTAGTTTTGCCAGCAAGGCTTGGTTTCTATAATGATTATTTAATTTATTTTTCTTGTGTGAAGGTTTCTAATGTTCCTGGCTGCTCCTTTGTCTGTAAGCTGGGTATTTCTTCCTTGGCTGAAACAGCCTATGTGTGCTTTAGTGCAGGCACACTCTCGTTCTGTTCTTTCAACTCTCTGATGAAGTCTTGGTTTCAGCTTCTGTGCTTTTGTGCACAGTGAGGAATCTATGGATAACTTCCCACTCTGGACTAAGAAGATAATACGTTTTCCTGTCTCTAAGATTTCCATCTCATGACTGTAAAATTCTGTTCCTTCCCTCCCTTTTCTTCCCCTCCTTGCCTCTTTACATTAATACCGAACTGGGTATTTCTGTAAGTGGTGAACACTTGAAGCTTCTCATTGATTGCTGCTACTACTTTTTCTCAGGTGTGTATGCCACTTCAGGTAAACCAGTACAACTGGTCCAGTTTGATAAGCTCTCGTTCAAATTCAGTATTTTGTAAGCAAAGTTTATGGGAGGATGTTTTGAAACTATTGGTAAAACATTTGAAAGTTCTGAAATCTGTTTCAGACTACTGTCCAAGTGGCTTTTTTTAACCATTACATTTATGAGTTTCTTATGTATCAGTGAATACTCTCTGAAGTGTTTATTTAGCAACGAAAGATGAAAATAGGAGTTGAAGAGGTTCAGCCCATGTCTTTTTCACAGAGATTTGTGAAAATTTTTTTGTAAAAGCTGAATTTTCTCCTAGGAGTTTATGCCATTTGTATACTGAAAATGTAAATAATACGTTTTAAATAGCATACCCATTTTCTTAAGTTTGCAAGAATAAAATTGAAATACTATATTCAGGACTGGAAGAAAATTTGGATTGTTGTCCAAGTTCTAGACATACATGGAAAGGATGAAAGTTGGTGTATTGTATGCAGACTGTATTATATAAGACTTGAGCTCTAATGTTTTGAAGGGAGGATTTTTTTTTTTTTTTAGTGTCAGTTTGGTGTTTCTGTTTCTTTTAGGTGGTTGTAGTTACTGTTTTCTTGGGTCTCCATGCAGTAACAGTTACAGAGTTAAGCTGTCATACATGGTATCATCAAATTGACTGTGAAGGCAGCAAAATTTGATGCATTCTTCAACTGGTTTAACTCCCTTTGGTCTAGTTGCATGAGTAAAAGATTCAAGTGCTGTTATAATATCCTTCTATTCACCTTTCACTTAATCCCTCACTGGGCAATGGCTTCAGAGATTAATGTGACCTTCTGCTTGGTTCTGTTCCAATACAGCAAATATAATTTGTACATGGACATTACCTGTGTATGTCCTCAGTCTGACCAGCTTTCCATTGTTATTCATAGAAATGTTCTTCAAAGAAAAGGAAAGAAGGATAATGCTGTGTATCACTTTCCTCTCAGTTTCTAGGCCTGTAGAGGAAAAGTTTCTGCTAGATTGTCTTTGTTTTTCACCCCAAGGGTGTAATATGGCTTTTTGTCCTTCTAATATGAATGTTTATCATCCAGACAAGGCAAAACTTCCCAGAACTCTGGAATTTTTTTTGGTGATGGCAGGCTTGATATTATGTCATGGGAGGAGGTGCCGCTGTCTTGTTTTTCCTGTTTTTTTGGCCATGCCAACTTCTGTAGCTTGTTCTGTCCTGTAATCTCTCTAAGTACCAAAACATTATGGAGTGCAGATAGTGATCAGATGGTGTTCTTTGTCCATCCTGGTGTGTGAAGCTAAACCAAATCTGTTGCATCATGGACTATCTGTTTGTCTTTGCTATAGATCTGGCAGTCTGTTTTACGTGGAAGATCTGCTGAGGAGTTGTAGAGATCACTCCTGCAGGTTTTTCATGCTGCTGTCAAATGATACTGAAGCTTATGTTCTTTGTGGTGAGGGTCTTTTTTTACACTCCAAATCCCATTCACATTCTTGGCTTAGAAACCATGAGCTTGGTAAGCATTTGAAGCTGGGCAGAAATAACAAGTAGATGAATCTCTTGTGAAAGAGAAATGCCACATTTTCCCACCTAACAGGAAAAGGACTAATAATCACACCACCTTTGAGGGCAGCTAAGCCATGGAGAATATCGTGGCTGTAGGACTGAATAAATCATGTGTAACCACTGAATTTAAGATGAATCATAAGTTGGGTGTGTGTTAGAAATTTGTTCAAGGGGCAGTATAGTCAATTTAATAATTGTTCCGTTACAAACACATACTGAATCGTGCAGTATATAATTATATATTTTTCTGAAGTGTGGGGAACAGAGTGACAATCTGAGGGACTCAAGTTAACTGGTCAGGTTCTGATTAACTCGTATGATTTTGGCACAAAGCCATATGTGCTGTGTCAACTCATGTTTTGGAGGAAGATCATGATTTCCTAACCATAGGCATTCCAAGTCTTCAAGTGGCTTTGTCTACTAATTAATCTGGAGCTAAAACCTCCTAATTGCAGGATTTAAGCTAGACAGTATAAGCTACTGGGGAAGGTTTTGGCCTCCATAAAGAGCTCATTTAAAAAGCAAGCTTCCGTGACCAAAAATCTTCGTGTTTTATGTGGAATCTTTGAACTGACGGCTATCTCTAGATGTGCTGCTAAATAGTTGTCCCACAGACTGTACTGTTCTCAATACTTGGTATATACCATGTCTAAAGAGTTGAGTGGGCAAACAATAGGTAAATGTTGATGTACACTATCGTTGAAGGAAATGGATCAGCTGTGGATGGTTGGATAAAGAAAATCTGCCTTGAAAATCCAGTATTTTTTCAGTATTTGCAAGATGGTGGTGGGTAATGTGCTTAAAGACCCTGCTAATAATAGAGCTAACAGAGAAGTCAAAGAACTTGGGAAATACTGAAATATGAAATTACCAGCAGCAGATAATTCAGAATTTAGGGAAACCCTATAATGAGCCCATAGGGAATAATATCCTTCACGTAAAACTTGTTTTCCATTTTCTGGGCAATGGGTCTCTTTCCCAGCCTGGAAGAGTAAAGAGTACATAGCATATTTTCTGCTCACTCTGAGATTTGTAAGTGCCCTGCAAATTGGTTACTGGTTAGGAGTATGTATGCAGACACAGCTTTAGTCTTAAATTAAATTCTGTATGCCTGAGTGTGGAAGGAAGTGGAGAAAGAAGGGATCTGCCGTCTGAGAGGACAAATGATCACCTTGTGATGTGGTCAGCCTTCCTGTGCTTGGGACAAGCAGGAGGTAGGCAGAAGAAGACATCTCCATATTTGCACTGTGTGCATTTAACTCAGAGGTCTGGAATCTTCTATATTACGGTTTAACCAAATACTGTTTCATATGGGGTGTGTAGGACCTTATTGGTAGATCACCTAAATTACATTACATAGACAGATACTCACTGGCTGAAAAACTGAGGTTCAAGGATGATTTCCAACAGTCTGCTCTGCAGCTCAGCATCACTTCAGAAAAGGAAAATACCTTTCCTATCACTTGAACAGCAATTAAGTGCTTTCAAGAAATAGCAGTTGAATAGGTTATTTTTTCTCTGGAAAGTTAGTTGCTGTTGGAGAGAAAAAGTGCTGTGAAGTCTCTTAGGAGGACAGCGGTTTATAAAGATGATGGATACTTTTGAAGTGCTTTGCAGGAAATGGTTCTACCCTTTAAGACTTGCTAGTGCTACACTTGCAGTACCATCTGTGTGTGTGGAGTGAAGAGCTGGTTTCTGGACAGATGGAGGTCTGCCATTAGAGTTGCAGCCCATCTGCTGGTATCAAATCTGTTTTTACTAATGCTTACAGAATCTTATTTAAATCTGCCTCAGCCAAAACCTTTAATGGGCTTTAGGAACCCTTTGACAAGGCTTTCAGGTAGTCCATGTTGACTTCTCAAAATAGATCAGTGTTCCTGCCCATTTGTAACTTTTCTTTGTCCTTCAGGGTTTTTCTCTTGTCCTTCAGCAGAAAACTAAAACAAAAGTGAAATGTTTGGTCTAAATGGAGTATATGCATGCACAGAAGTGGACACATTTTATATAGATAGTGGGTAACACATGAATGTGTGGGGACACACACACTCTTTCTCAACATGAGTGTACACTGTAAAAAGCACATCCTTCCTGAAGCCTGACAGACATCAAGTGCAGAGAGCCAGGTATGTAATCTCACATGCCAGTGCTTCTCATTTCCTTCGGATCAGCTTGCCTTCATTTGAGGCAGCATGGACAAGTCAAATCCAGCCAGCTGCCCATTCACATCTCTGCCATTCCCTTGGAGTGTTCATGTTTCCTGATGAGGCATCAGGGTGAGAACGGGGTATTGTCAGTTATGGTTCTCAACTGGAAGTGTATGAAGTTGCTTTGTAAGATTAGTCACTGATTCCCTCTCCTTAAATCTTTGTAAAGGTTTTCACACCCACAGACATTCACAGACATTTTAAATTGTATTTTGGTGCGTATAGGAAGTATAAATCTCACATCTTGTACTACCATGTCTGAATAGAGAGGCTCTCTGTCTGAGAGCAAAGTTGCTTTTTTTTTTTCTGTTACAAAACAGTGAAGAAAATACAGTACTCTTTGAATAAGACTTGATATTTGCTGTTGTGCATGAATTAGCATTTATTTCAACTTACAGGAAAGCAGAGCAAGAATCTGTAAGCTTATACCTTGGTCCTAGAGACATAGATTTTCTTGTGTGTACAATTCTTGACAGCTGAAATGTAGGCCTCTGTTCCATCTTGTCTGTTTTTCAGGCTAGAAATTCAGACTTTCACAAGAATAATTAGTCATCACTTGTGTGAATAATGGCTTTACTCCCAGACAGGTGAGTTCACAGATAAGATATCCATGGTGTCGTGTATCTGCAGACCTTGTAATGTTCTGTTCCCTATACCGTATCTCCCTTCCTTTTTTTTTTCCCAGAAATGAACTTAAGAAATCATAACTGTCTGAGAAGGCAACACATTTTTTTTTTTCCCTGCTGCAACTCCTGGGTGTCTGTGCTATTGCCTTTGTAGAGCATGTGTAATTGATTAAGGAAATGTAAAGTTTCCAGGAGTTGGGAATATTACTTTTTTGAGCATCAAAGACTGAAGACTTGGTGCATAGTAGACCCTCCAGATGATCTTTCTCCATCAGTAATTATTTGGACTCATCAACTATTTTCACCAAGTCACAGGCAGAAAAAACATATGTGAGGATGTAGTTCAGTTTAGGGCATTGGGTAAGAAAGCCATTGGAGTAATTGTAAGAAATGAGTAGCTGCAGAGAATGCTGGATGGGTAGTAACTTCTAAATTGTTTGGATTTTTTTAATTGTTATTTTCATAGCAAAACCCACACAAACATACAAGTGCAGTTTAGTAGAAATATTGGTAAGTGGGATGATCCATGTGGGAGTTTGTTAGCTCTCAAATTAAGTGTGTGCTTAAACAAAAAAAATCCTTATGTTGTAGCAGTGCAGCTTCTTTATCTATATACGCCTGAGGTAAAGCACTGCTGGAGGAATCAGATGCAGGTAGATGTCATTTTCAGACTTGGTTCTGTTATTCAGACAGTTTTATTTCCATTATCAAATATTATTTCCTTCCCAGGCAGGACATGTGAGGTAGCTGATAGTATGAACTGTCCTTTGAATACCAGGATTTTTTCTGGTTGAGTACACAAGTCAGCAGCTCTCTCTTTTCTCCTGAGTGTGTACGGGTGCTGCTTTCAAATGAAGAACACAAATCTTGTTTCTGAATCCAGTGCATTTTTTGCAAGTACCATACATGAGGTCATTTTTAACTATGAAAAGCTGCTTTGATATGCCATAGTGATGTATCTTTTAGTGATGTATCCTTTTTCCAAAATGTCTGATATTCAAACACATGAGGCTGACAAAGATTGTTTTGCTCAGATCCATCTTTCTCCCACAGAGGGAAGAAATCTTAAAACCCAAGTGAACTGTGCAGTTCACTCACCTTAACAGCCTAAACAGCCATTTGTTGAAGGATTGGATGTGAATATATAGGATTAAAGTCAGCCTTTGAAATAACATGGTAGTCAGTCTTTATACTTGTTAAGAGTATGTTGACTTCTATGTTATTTACAAATATACTGCAAACCTAGCACTTTTCTTTATTACTAAGGCTGGTTGGTGTTAATGATTCCCTTCTCACCAAACCACTCCCCCCAGTATTGTAGCACATTAACATACTATTTTTTTACCTATCTGAAGGACTTTCGAGTGTCACATCCAGGAAAATACAGAACTCTTACTCACTTGGCTTAGTTTTTTGCTGATCCCGTTGTGCTGCCTTCATGACACTGATTATTACATCACTGCAAGGGGCTATCTTACCAGGCAGAGGCATTTTTAAAGGAAGATACCATTCTCTGTTACTGAGACTGCAAGGGTTAGCATCTGACAGAATCTGAGACCTTTGGTACAAGAGAATTTGTCTGATGTAGTAAAAGGTATCACTTCATTATCATGGAGAGGCCTTAAGCTAAGCTTTTAAAAATCTACTCTAAAGTAAGTTGATCCATTAGTGAAACTTATTAATAGAGTCACCGGATTTTTAGTCTGTGGCAGTTTATATCTTGTTAAATATTTGAGCATTACTCTTCTCAAACACTGGGAACTGATTATGAATAATATCATAATATAATTATAAAATAATACTATAGTGAATGAAAAAGCAGTTACTGTACTAAGTAATTGTCACTGCTTCCTTGACTTGCTCACCAGAGCCCCAGTGTTTTATTTGTAGATAGCTTTAGAATGTCACAGATGGTGGGAAGCAGTACTTACTGACTTAGAATAATGATTTCTAGTGGCTCCATGACATTTAAATCAGGTGCCTGCTACTATTTCTGCTCCCCTGACAAAAGCTTTCATCCCCTCTTCAGCTGTGCTGAGAGCTGTGAGTAAGGACAGACTTCAGTCATGACCTTTCCACAGTATGTGAGGAATGCGTGGCTCTGGAAGGCAACAATGGAATAACTGCTGGACTAAAGCTGGAGGTGCCATTCTTAGTGCCTTTTGTCTGATACACAGCACATCATCACTCCATCGCAGAGTTATGCTGTAGTAAGATGCCTTTTTGCTTGTGGTTATTTCAGGTCATTTGAAGGGTTTAATTTGTTGTGTGTGAATAAAGGTGTTACTCGTTCTTGTGCTGCTTGAAAAGTGTCACTATTGCCAAGCTGCTTTGTAGTCATGAAATTTCTTTTTTTTTCCTAAAGCTTGCTTTAGTCACAG
Source organism: Picathartes gymnocephalus (assembly GCA_013390045.1). Lineage (NCBI taxonomy): Eukaryota > Metazoa > Chordata > Aves > Passeriformes > Picathartidae > Picathartes > Picathartes gymnocephalus. The sequence continues at coordinate 130,712 of WEKY01014551.1, forward strand.
GTCTTCTGCTCCTACTTAGGAGTTAAAATGAAAGTTGCAGGTATGAGAAATGCATCAAGGAGACGTGCCCTCTCCGAGGTGGAGCAGATCAACAGCAAAATGAGGGAGTTGCCCAAGAATCTTACACTGACAATTAAACAAAGAGAGGGATACAAGAGTCTACGATTTATGTGGATTAAGCTTACTTTGTAGTGATAATTATATACTCTTCTGAATAAAATTTTAATATCAAATGCGAAACATCAGCTACCCTCATGTATAAAAAAGCATTCTACAGTTGCCTAGAAAACATGACTTTCATGATCATTATATACAATTTGGACTGGCTTTACTAGTTTGCCTAACACGAAGCTTCAGATAAACAAGTTTATCTGGTTCTGGTGATGGAGACAGAAGAGCAAAGGAGGGAGTCAACACTAACCCTTGCTTGTCTTCCATTGTGTGTTCAGGCCAATGCCAATAGCTGATTTCTTTCCACCTCCCAGGAAAGAAAGCAAGCACTTTTTGAGTAAAATAAGATTTTGTCCTGGAGGTGCGAGCCAAGATTCTTAGTGTGTCACATTCTTCTGTCTTCCAGATATGGGAATATAACACTGATTTAAGGTTTTGGGAGGAGAAATGCTAACATCTCATCTGTTCATCTGTTTATGCTCAAATAAAAGGCCAACATTTATACTTCTGGGAGTGCTCTCATAATTGTGTTTTCTCACAAATTTGAGCTAGTTTCTGTTCCTCACTTAGCACATCTGAGCTCAAACAGCAAGTTATCAGTTTGAAAAGGAAATGCAGTTAAAAACTTGCTTGGTATAGGTTGAGGATTTGCCCGGGAGCATTAGGTTTTTGTTTTGCTGACATTTCATCCTGTCTGCCTATGGGGGAGAAAGAGGAGAACATGGAAGGAAAAATGTGAGTGGAAGAAGCTAATCTGTTCCATAACAGGAGGAAGGGAGAAATACTTGGGTGGTAATACTAATCTCTGCTGACCTATGAAAAATAAAAGAGAAGGAATAGTGCTAAGGTGATATTATCAGATTGCAGGTTGAATGAAAAGCACCATGAAAGTGTGGGGTTTTTTCAAAAAAATTTTAGTTCACCTGATATCTGGCAGCTCTTTAAATACTTGAAAAAAGCGGGGGAGATGGTATTTGGATCTTGTGGGGCTGTGTGTCCCCTCTTTGTGTCTATAGGAGAAATGAGAAAAGTACTTGTGACACCAGAGTTTGTTTCCTTATCCTTCAAGACAATAATTGAGAATAATGTGCAGTAATTAACTTGAGAGCAGGACTCTAAAAGAAAAAGATTCTTTAAGCGCAGTTGACTTGATGAGCTTGTGTATTTGACTTGATTGCATGCTTGACTTGACTATTTGCAAATAATGCCTTATTTTCTGGATAGTCTATGCAAATTGGACCTGCAGCTATAGGAAAATGACATTTTATGTGTGGATTTGAAAATAGACTACTGAAATGCAAGTTTTTTGACTTTGCTCCAGGGTTCTGCACTTCAGCCCAGTTTCAGCAACAGTATTATTGGGGATAAACTAATTGGTAGATGTAGTCCAGATCTTGTTCGGGGGTGTAAGATGTGGGCCAATGTAAATAAATAGGATAGATGCCAGGAATCTGAAATTACAGGGCATGGTAATGGCTTAAGGTGCTCAGGTTCTGAAATGAGAGAGGCCAGACCTTCAAAACTGTCCAGATCTAGCCCCAGTTCAGTGTCACTCAAGTGCTTGCAGAAAGCCCTTCATGCTCAGTGAGTGCTGAATGAAAGTGTCAGTGTTTTATTTTCAGGCAGCTAATCATGGCATAAGAAAGGTGAATTTTAAGAGGTTCTCTCGGATAGAATTGCCTTGTTGGATATATTTCTGCCTCCAGGCATTTATATCTACGGAGGAGGGGCCAAGAAGGGGCTCTTGGCTTATGTGCTAAGTGAAAAATTTCTTCAGAACCTGCCACTTTTTGCCTAAGTGTCCCTGTGGAGCAAGGGGGCAATTTTGCTTGTATTCAGGACAGTTAAGGTCAGCTAACAGTGACAAATAAGGTGGGTTTTTGCTTCACAGAAGGTATTTTGGATGTCTATAGAGCCTTCTTGCCCTCTCTTCTTTGTTTTAAACTTTGTCAAAGGATGAAAATTAATATCGGTGTATTTAATGTGATTATATAGAAATTCTGACAGTGTTTGATAATATAGATTTTTTTTTCACTGCTTCTTGCACATCTAAAAACACCTGCAGAGTGTATGCATAGAGCAGCTGCTCTTCATATTTCTTGGCATCATATCGCTCTGAAATACTGAGTGTGAGGTAGTGCAGGCATTTCACTTAGCTGATGTTAAAGCAGAGCTTTTGACTAAAAGTTTTTGTTCTGAAGTTACAACGTTGGGAAAATGTTGAGGCACAAAATAAGGAAAAAAAGCAAGGGATATGTGCTACTAAAACCAAAACACCAAGTTGAAGCCATTTAGCCTTTTGACTATTAGTCTGTTTTTAGGAACTTTCTGATAAAAATTAACGTTATTACAGTCTTTAATAATCAGTTATAGCAGTAGCTTCTTAATATTTTGGCTGGCGACCGTTTAATACAATTTGGAGAGAACAGGCTGTTAAAATTTTCCGAATTCTTAGTTGTTGTTGGAGACCTTCAATTTCAAAATTAAAGTTTAAAACATGTGAGGAAAAATGGTGGTGGTTGGGGGAAATGACAATTTTGAATATTTAGCTTCTGTTCTGCATACATAAGTAATTAAAAAGTGAGGTGTTGTGAAGACTTTGTAAATGGTAGGGAAACAGCATATACCTTGCAAACAGCTATTTTGACAGAATTACTGGGTGTGAAGGGCTGCTCCTGTTGTGCTTTCCCCCTCACTTGGGGACAGAGCAAGTGGAAGGCTGCCTCATGGGCCATGTTGGCACTTTCTGGATGTTCCATAGGTGGTGTGCTTTTAATATGGGTTGCCGGGACTTTAAAATGAGACTTTTAAAAGCTGTGGGTCACTGAGCTTGTTTTCAGTCAAGAGACAGAGCCCCGTCCCGCTCATCTGGGAGTGTAAGAGCTGTCTGTCTAGAGGGAGGTGCTGGCAGCTGGTCCTCATGAGGCAGACAGGCTTTTCTCAAAAACTGTCTTGAAATATTGGGGAGGCCTCTGGCTTAGGCAACATTTTTCCCCGTGACTGTGCTGCCTGCATGGCTTAGGGCTGAATGGTGCCAAGAAATTGCCCTCAGAGCTTGTTAGTAGAAATGATTTACACCTGAATTTGCCCTCCTGTCCTGGAGCATAAAAGCTGCCTCTGCACGACGCAGCTCCTTTCCTGTGCAAATAGTACTCCTGTGTGGCCTGGGAGTAAATTCTGCCCCAGAACAAGCAGTCTGTCAGGTTCATGTCTATGCACCTCCAGTGCTAACTATTTTAATTTGTCCACTGTCATCCTACAGTGTGTTGTGCTCTCTACTGTGCCAGTCTCCCTGTTTGGATGTGCTGTGGCTGTGATCTCCTGTGAGTTTTGGGTATGTGGGTAATCCATGCCCTAGAACTTCATGTGGAGTTCATAACCCTGAGACTTGCCTAGCCCGATCCCATCTCCAGCTAAATGTCCATGTGGCTTCATATTAACATGCCATCATAACTCTGTCCCAGGAGAAGGGGAAGTGAACTCATCCTTGGAAGGTGCACCTTTCAGTGTTCTTTAATCTGTTCATTCTTATTACAAGGAATGAAAGGAACAGGGCATGGAATTCCAGATCTTGCTTTCCTTAGATAAAGAGGAGACAGGGAGAGGACTCATTGCAAGAAAAATGGCCTGACATGAACCAACTAAGAATTCATTGAGAACTCTGCCAGTGCATCTAGATTTTTTTGCAAGTCAACCTCAAACACTGAAAAACACTGGGACAGCCAGGAGCATGGTTTTGATATGGTATTCTACAAAAACCTAAATGTTTTTCCTCTTAAAAAAATTACTGGATATAGTCCTTAGGTTGCAATTTCACATAATGGTCAGGTATTGTATAGAGCTGAAAGCTTTTGTATGTGTCGAGCATTTAGGTTTTTGTATTCACTTAGGACCACACACTATTGAAGGCTGACAGAATCTAAGGAGACAGCAAATTTGGAGGAGTTGTGCATTGCAAACATCAGCATTCCTACGAATATCTTCTTGTGAAAAACATCTGACACAGACAAACTGGTGGGGGAGAAATACGTATGGAGCCAGGCACTCCCACTGTCAGCTCCAAATCGGTGCCTGGCTGTACAGCAGGTGGGCTGTACAGGGGGAGAAACCTGGCCTTGCATTTTCCTGCCAGCAGCTGCACCCCAGCTTGCCTCAGTCAGTTCCTTGGTGCTAGAGAACCACTTCATGAGGTGTTCTTCAATCCTCATAAACCAGCATGTTGGTCTGCCCATTGCTGAGACAGACGAGCACTGCAGCTTAAAGATAAATTTGAGGAAGAAAAGTTACAGAGAAAGTTACCAAAAAGTTACTGAAATAGATCTGCTTCAATGAGAATCCCACTCAAATCCCAGCTTGTGGCATTTTGCACGTGGCTGTGCTTGTAATGATGGGCTTTGTGATGGTTTCTTCTTGGGCTTTCAAAATCAGTTTGCAATGGTTTGGGTTTGGTGTGTTGTGTGTTTAAGTTTTACTTGTCAAGCTCCTGCTATCTGTAAAATGCAAGCAGATCTTGTTGCTTGCATTGCTGCAGCTGAGGCCTGGGTGGCTGAGTGGATATTCATATGCTTCTTACTGTGATCAAGAAATTGTTTGGTGTAGGATTCTTTTACTGTGGATGTAATGTGTTTGGGAGTTTCAGCAGACATGTTTATGGTCTTTGTTGTGGTGTTAAATAGGGAATTGACTTATATCTGCTATAGAACAGTCCACACTATGTAATCACAGCTGAAAAGATTCAGGGTTTTGCAGCATGGGGAAAAAGGGATTGTTGGTTTTACTGTTGGTATTATGCTCAGCATCCTCCTTGAAAATATTTAGCACAGAAAGTTTTCTTTTGCAGTTCATTTATTTTTAGTCCCTAGGAGAAGATGAGTTCTTTTAATCTGAATAATCCAGGTAGCTTGATTCTACATGTACCTACTGAAATTTGAGACAGTGGCATGAAAGCACAGAATTTCCTGGAAGAGATGATAGACCAGACATTTACTCAGTGCCAGGTATATATGAGTATCATGCTGACTAGAAACTCTTGTTTCTGGTTTTCCATCCATTTATTGCAAGTCCTGGTTGGTCCCTGCCTTTCCATTTTTAATTGTTTATTTATTTTTCTCTTTGGGAATTCAGATTTCATTTTTCTTTTAAATGTGATCCGAGTTTGCTTTCCCTTCCATTGTCTCTTGATGACTTTTGAACATTAATTGTTGAAAATATGTCCCGCTTAGTAAATATGCACAACACTTGAATGCCACGAACTGGCAAGTTGTGAAATAAGGAAAAATAAGGTGTGCTGAAAAGCAGCCAGCAATATGTAATTTTTCAGTAGTAGTATGGAGTTCTAGGTGAAAAGGTTAGTATTTTAGCAAGTATTGTCAAAACCCATGTTTTCAGTTAGAAAGTGCAGGATTTTCAGCCTTTTATGTTGCCATTATATGTGTATAAGCCTGGTTATCTGTAAGTAAAAACACATGGAAGGCATAAAGCTGCCTAGACAATTGGGAAACTAAATATAGCTAAATATAAGCCTGTCCCTCTTTAAATTTGTTAGGTTAATATCTACGAGTTAATATCCATACACCTGAGCCAGGATTGCGTGGTCATGGGGAGGCTCTGGGTAGAGGATTTAAAGGGGGAGGAGCCTCCAGCAGGACCATTGGGTCATCTAAAGGTTTTCATACCAGTTACTGATCTCCAGACCATAAATATTGCTTGTGGAACGGTATTTCCCATTTCCAGCAGCAGCTTTGGAGCCTTTAAGACGTAACAAACTTACCAGTGATGACTGACAGTACATCATAGGCTCTTACTACAGCTCACTGCCTGAAGATTTTATTCTCTGGTGTTTGGAACAAAGCAGAGACAGAAGCCACTGCAGCTGCATCCTAATCAGAAATATAAATTGGCATGAGTGCTCAATCTGAGAACATTGTGTCCACAGAAAGCCGGAGTAATTGAGCAGACACGTAGTTTATTTGCTCCTGAGCTTATCTAACGGATGAAGCTTTGACTTTGCCAGAATATTTAAGGATGCGTTCTTCAGTTTTCAAAATTATTTTGGACAACTGAATATTATATTATAGTATGGTGAAAATTGTTTAACTCTTTGAAAAGATGTTGAAGTGTAGCCTCATTTATCTGGGGAATGAAATCTTTATTTGTTTTCTGGGGATGTAATAAGTAGAGTGCTGCTAACAGTTTTATTTTGTTTTTTGACTGCAAGGAGAAGTTGAACAAGGGAGTTCACTGTGAGTTCCATAGCTATATTGCCTGTGTGCATGTTTGCTGGTAGTGCTTCTCATAATATGGTCATGAGATACTATAAATAACCCTGTGAAAGGAAGAAGAACTTCCTTTCCTAACAGCAGCTTCACTGACTTAAACCTGTCAAAATCATGTTAATAGCTGATTTATTTTAATAAACTTTAATCAACCTACTGATTGATCTGTCATTTTTGTAAACAGAGCAAGCTCTTGCCTGTAGCATATGGATTAATTCCAGCTTGTTGAATTTATGGATGTAGAGCCTACAGTATTAATATGGATCATTATTTTCTTAACCTGAGTTTTTCTGGAGTAGGTGCTCAAAATTCTTTATTGCCATAGTGAACGTTTTGTATTATTTATATTTTATGGGTTCTGTTAATGCCGGAGAATTTTTGTGACTGAGGGTTAAACATGGCTTATTGCTACTTGAATACTGCATGCAAGGAGAAGACAATTGTTATTTAGTCTTACATCAGTCTGTTTATTTCCCAGGTAACATGCATGTGTCACTAGCAGAGGCTCTGGAGGTTCGGGGGGGACCATTGCAAGAAGAGGAAATATGGGCTATTTTGAATCAAAGTGCAGAGAGCCTTCAAGAACTATTCAGAAAAGGTAAGCTTTTTTTTTTTTTTTAAGACTGATAAGTACAGAACTGGAAACATCTTGGTTATATTAATGTGTCATATAAGTAAATTCCCTTGTCTTTCCTAGGCTCTAAACCCAAACAATAACTTCCTCCTGGGTTGTCTCTGGGTAAGGGCCTCACTGCACCCCAGCCCAAAGGTTGCTTTCAACCATCACTTCAGGTTCTGCCAGAACCTGTGGCACATGCCATTTCTTGTGGTGATAACCAATTATTCTGAAGTGTGATGGAAAAATAGGAAAAAAAGTTATATATATATAGGTCTGAGACCTTTGGAACACTTTGGTACTGAAGGGGACATAGAAATGTCTACAGTGCTCTGCAGTCATGACCGATGTGTTCTGAAGGGATTTTGTCTCAAGGGGGGCAAAGGTGAACAACCGAAAACTTGACCAGGGGGCTGGGTATGATTCCCCAAAATGCAAGTGGCAACACCTACATAACTACGGAGAGGAATGTGGTGCTGCCTTGGACTTCAAAGGAGTAGAAGTATTTCTTCCTCCCCTCTCAGTAGGCTCCAAGTTGAGCATCGGCAATACTGCTAATAATACACATTTTAGCACTAGGTCGGAATATGGAACCTTTCCCCTTCCTTATGTTTTCCTTTCTTTTCTTTAAAATCTGCAAATCCTTAAGGCCTTTCCCTCCCTTTCTTACTTTTTTCTATAGCAATAAAAGCTTAACCCAAATACTGAACTTCAGTAACACCTTTAACTTGTTCTCAGATAAAGTATCTTAGTATTTCAGCACATTTAGGGGGGAGTCATCTCCTTATGTCCTTATTTAGTTTTATTAATGAAAAATCAAAGGCTCACACTTTGAAAATAGTCATTGTTTTGCCACATTACTATGCAAGGGGCACACCTTTGTTAGTGAGGGGCAAAATATTTTGGGTTTTTTGCAAGTATTTGATTTAGCATTTCATTAAGATTCAACGTTTAGGTTGTTTTGGGCTGGTTTTTTTTAAGATTGGGTTTAGATAATCTGAGTCAGACGCTGGCTCTTTCTCATGTATTGCACAGCCTCTGAGAGTGGTCTCTGTTGGATACTTCACAGGCTCCAGAGAAGGCAGATATGGGTAGAAACTGCTTTCTGATCAAGCTTGACTTAGCTTTACAAATATGAATTTTATCAACTCCAACATACTTTGTGAATTATAGGTAGTTTTGACATCCCATTCAAATTTACCTTTTTCCCTTTACCAGTGTTCTCACAGGCCATGTGTAGTAAAAATCTTTCCCTATTAGGAATGCTGAGTTTATTGCAGTTTTACCACCTGACCTGTCCTGCTGCTTCTCATATTGCAAGAAAGAGAAAGCTGCCATCTGCTTTCCTCTCTTTTACTCTTTGTTGTCTCTTGGAGACAGTCAGGAGAACTATTTCTTTTAAGAGGGCAGATTGTTAAGACCTTGACTTAAGAGGGATCTTGAATGATTAGAGGTTTACTCTTGTAAACTTTAGAGGAATTGACACATGCAGCTCCTTTTTCTAATCCACCTGCAAGATCACAGTTGTATGAGCACATAGTAGTGAAACCACTGAAAACTTTATCCTAGGTCTAAATTTTTTTCAAGAAGGGAGTCTCCACTGAAAATAAGAGCTTACCCTTTCTTGTCCTGAGAGTAGTGCAGAAAAGTTATCATAATCCCTGTGAAGAAAGACTGCATGAACAACATGTTCATGGACAACAAGAACACAATCAGCCCTCCTTCAGAAGAAAAAGTACTGAAAGATGAGAGCACAAAACAGAAATCTGCCCCAGGACTTCTGATATGTGTTTTTAAGGCAGGGGAATATTTGCCAGCCAAGACTGGCTAAGGTGGCAGAAGCTTCTGATCTTACTTCCTATCCGTGAAGACCAAAACGCAAATTCAGATAAAATCAGTGCCAGAAGAATGTGCCTCTTTTTTGGAGATGAAGCTGTTTTATTGAGTTGTTTTTCTGCTAGTTCAGCAAACTACTTTCAGTTACATGCTATTAATTAACCTGGGATATAGCCTTTGGTAAAACACACTTCAAGAGACACTCAAATGAAAGAACTTTACTGTGTAGCTAAGGTTGATAAAGGTAATTAATTCCTCCCAGCAAGAGAGCTGGATAACCAGACAGTCTTTAATGAAGTTTTGTCTTCACTAACAAAGCAATCTAGAAACTTTTTTTGTCGTCTTGAATATCAGTTTCTATGCTAGCTTATGAAGGTGGTGTTGACATGCAGGAACAGAAAATGTGGAGGTTCCCACAGGCTTGTCTGACTGAATTTCACTTTTTGTTTGTGGAGGACTTGTAGCAAACGAGGGATCCTAAAGAAATCTGGTTTTCCGTGGTCAAATTTCAGACCCATTTCTTCCATACGGTGTGGAAGAGCTGTTTTATGGCAGAGGGCAAGCTTCCAAAATTTTTCAGAACTGACCGATGACTACTGGGCAAAGGGCGATAGGTCAAGCTTTTAGCTTCTGCAAGATCACAGCATGTTCAGCCTTGACCAGCTCTCAAGAGTGCACTTCCTCCCTGTACAGAGTCCTGAAGTCCCTGAACACACTGTTCTGTAACAAAATATAAGCTTTGCTGAGTGTTTTGTACATTGTTTCTTCAAAAAAATTAACTAAGGCATATTGTTCAACAGTCTGTGCTCCAGCTGTTTTGAAATGAGGGGGATAAAAAAGGCCATGGAAATAGTCAGCTCTTAAATTGCTATCTGTTGGCAGCCTTCCTACACCAGCCCAGGAACCACACACACTTAAAGGAATTACCAGCCCAAGCAATAATTTATTTATGCATGTGATCCTGGTAGAGTTTTGGTAATTTGTTTCAAGTTGGGACTCTTGCTGTTACTCTGTCAACTGAGAACCTGTTACTCAGTTAATTTTTTACTCAAGCTAGTTGCTGGAAATTAGAAAAAAGTGTCCAAAACAAGCTTCTGATTTGATGACTTCTTGATATATAAAAGTTGTGCAGGTCTTTTAGTGAGTCTATCTTCTTATCCATCAAAGCATTGAATAAAAGAGGCACAGGATGAAAATCCATTGTCTTACATGGTAAATTGCATATCACATCATGTCTTGATTCAGCAATGTGTATATTTTTATCCCTCTTTGTATTTACAGTTCTAACAGATGTTGAACTCCTTAAAAATGCTTCGCAAATTTATTTCTATCGTTACAAAAAATAAAAGCTTAGACTGAAATGCCCAGTTGCTAATCACCAATTTAGAAGATCAGCTCTGGTAGCTGTCTTGTCAGCGTATTATAAGCTGTTAAATGAAGGAGAAAGACAATCCAGGACTCAGTTGCAGATCTGACATCAGTTGCACTGGTGATGTTGAGATTAATGTGGAGATTTGAAAAGGCCGATACCAGACCTGCCCTTCGCTTACATCTGTTTAATTATCTGCAATAACTATTTTGTTGTTGAAAGGGTGTATCAGCTGTTTCAGACGTGCTGTATCTTGCACGCAGAACTCCATGAGGTCAAAGGAACAAGTCTTTGAAGTAATCTCAAATGCGAGTGTATAAGCATAAGGAGAATGCTGTGCTCACTGCTGCTGAGAATTATAAAACAGGCGTCCCTCCAATTTGGTAGGTTTAACTGGAAGAGATTTATCTAATCTTGAAAGTGGGAAAGCCTTCCTACGTCACTTAGGCCACTCCTGTTCTAAAGTGTGCGTTGAAGATTCTGAAAATAATTGGACCTTAAGTTTGGAGACATGCATCTAAAGGAAGGGGGAAGTGAGTGATATTAAAAAGGTTGAGCAAAGAAAAGAGAGTCTTAGCAAGTTGAATGTCTTGCAAATTTGCGTATGGGAAATAATTTATGTAAAGAAAAATTACATCATCTGAAAGTAGATGTGAGGAAGGAAGATCATGGTTTTCAGGGGCCTGTAAATCTTGTTGACAGTCAGACTATTGCAGCTGCTTCGCTTGAGTAAGTGTAATGAAAAGAAGGAAGGCAAAGTGTGAAATGTGTTGATGGGGACTAGTGGTGAGTCCAAAGCAGTCATAGACCTAGTTGGGATGGAGCAGGAAATGGATTGGTTTGGTTGACAAGAGAAAAAACGCAATAGGAATGGGTAAAACCCCAAATCCTCATTTTCTAGTTCTTGTTGGCAGGCTATAAATGATTGCTTTTTCCCTTGGCCAGTAACTGTTAGGCAATTTTTTTCATTGTCTGGTGACTTTTGATCATTTGGTTGCTGAGAAGGAGAGACATAGGGCTTTTGTAATTTTATTGGGGTTTTAAAAATTTTTTAGTTTCTATTCTTCATCCCTTTCTCTACCTATACCCACTCTACTCACACCAAAGAGGCTCAGTGACTACTTGCACTCTTTGCAGAGCTCTGCTGGATGTAGTCAGTATGACAGTGAAGTGTGGCATGATGTTTGACTGTGGTGCTCAGGAGCAACGTGTGATCTTAGAAACTAATTGTTCACCCTGTTTCTTGCTCCAGTATCCTCAGGAAAGAGTACATTTCAGTTTTCCAAGGGGTTCAGTATGCTGTCAGAGCTCTGCTATCCCTCTATGCTGAAGGGAGAGGGAGCAGAGAGACACTGCAGTGCTGCTTGCCCTGCACACCAGGCGTGCAGGGAAGGGCTGCAGCAGCCCAAGGAGGAGAGGATTTACAGCACAAGTGGTCCCATGTGCTGGCACAATCCTGGCCAGGCTGCAGATGAGTCAGGGGTCTGCCTGCCTCCAGGCTGGCCTGAGCATACACATTTTCAGGGTCCTTTGCTCTAGGAGAAATCTTGCTAGTCATAGTGAGGGCTATTGAGGGAAACAAAGATGTGTGTTGAAAACCTAGTGTATATTTTTGGGTTGTTCTGTGCTTTTAGATTTATTTTTTGTATGTGTGTGTTTTGTGCTAATGGCTGTGGCCTAAGAGTGAAGTGGGGAAAAAGGTCCTGAAGGACTGACTTGAATTGTGACTGTAGCTTGGGAATTAAAAATTACCTACTCTCAATATTGTAAAATAGATCCATTTCAAATATTTGTCTTCATGTCTCTTAGAATGTGGTGGGTCTTTTTTGTATGCTGCTAAAGCACATAAAGGACTTTTTTCCTCTCTCATTTGTTTGGCAGATGCTCTGTAGCTGAAGATTATTTCTGTTTTTATTGTGTTCAAAGCTAGTTCACTCTCTCACTTTAAGTAAGACCATGCTATTTATCTCTGTCTTGGCATGGTTTTAAATGCTGTGCTCTCACAAGTGTTTTGTTACTGAGTTGCATAGTTCTGGAGTTAACTCAGAAGGCTGGCAGCTATAGCACAATTGAAAGCCCATTGGATAGAAGATTGACCAGGAGCCATATCCTGAAATCCAGTGCTTTTAGAAAAAGGGATTTGAACCTTTTTTTTTTTTTTGTTATTTTCCTCAGTATTTTCAGGAGTATGTTACCGGCTATTTGATGCATTGCATCTTTGCTGCTTTTTTGTTCATGGTACAAACACGTTAAAGTAAGAGTAGTGTTACTGAAAAGTATTTTCTTAGGTAGATCTACCTAGCTGGGGCTTTGAGACAGTTATTTTGGTTTATGATGCGTGCCTTAAGGAAGGAACTGGAGAATTAATTGTTTTATCCTCATCTTTTGTAACAATAGATGAGATTCCTTGGAGTTGTGATGTAGGCACTACGATCTGCTATATTAGTTAAGAGCTACTAAAAGAGGAAGCTAAGAAAATGTCAATAAAACGAACTTGGCAAAATCAGTCCTTTTTCTAAACTTATTATTTATCATATTAATTTTACATTGCTTCAGGTCATGAAGATTCTTGAGTGGGGGTAGATCAATAAATTCAGACTCTACATATGCAGGGGACAAATGCTTTAAAGTTTGTTGAAATTAATATTGGAAAGATTTCATACCAATTTTGGGGAGTTTCAATTGCTCTTAAAACTAAATCAATATTTTGTCTTAGTATGTTTCAGAATATGAGGAGTTTTTATGCATTTCAAGTATTATACAAAATGTTAAATTAAGATTAAAGCCTCTACATTTCTTAAGGTTCCTGAGCTGAGACTCATAAGCAGAAATCTTAAGATACTTTAAGCTGTTCCTTGTTTAGGGTTTTTATATCAGTGGTGAATACACACAGAAGTGGTGAAAAATCCAGTAGCTACCCAGAGGATAATTTTTGAAAGTCAATGGCCAACTAAGGTAGTCTTCCTAAAAATGTTTTTGGAATCTTTGCTATATAATGTAGTATTTCTTTTTAAGTATAATAGGAGAGGTCTATCCATCTTTGTATCATTTGTTTAACATCTGAATTTGCTGCCACAACAGTGAACAACGCTTGTTCTGGTTGTTTCAGGGGAAGTGGTGTTAAAAAATTGAAGGACTTACTTGGTAGATCCTTTTACCCCTGATACCTGCAAGCAGTAATTTAATACATTTCTTAGGAGATTAGAAATATTCTAGATTACCAAGATAGTTCAGCAGTCTAGGAACCAGCACTGTAGCAATATCCTGAGCTGGAGAGTGGAAAATGTTAGAGGTGGTGCTGAAGGAGGAAATTATTGTTCTGCTGGTTTTGCTTACACTGTTAAGGGAAAAGGACATATCGTTCAAATTTGTGTTTTCTCAGATTTTTGATACATTGTGTATGAGAAGACAGAGCTATGGTCTCTTTGACTATGAAAAAATCAAAGTTAGCTTGTATTTTCACTTACATAAAACCTTGTGCCTCCTTCAGTGAAACTGAATTGATTCATGTTTTAGTTGTAGAAAAAACATTTTGACTCAAGGAAACGTTCTGTCTTTTTAAAATTTTTTTAAGGTGGTTAGACAGCAGTATTCTCAGACATCAAAAACCTAGCTGGCAAATTGCATGTTCTTGGTAACTTTTTGTTCTGCAATTTCAGTGCTTGTTTTGAAATTTTTGGGTATTTTTTTGCTTTAGACTCAAAAGGACTTCTGTGCCCCAAAACTCTTCTGTTTTGTCCCCTTTTATTAGCCACTGTAATAGAGTGTTTTCCTTCTCCACTAACTTCATCTACTCTTTAAAACATTGCTGCTGCAGTAGTGCTATGTTAGGATAGGAGCAAACTCCATTCCTATTGTAGGAATTAGCCTTAATGATATGTGCACTACAGAAAGGGAACGTTTTATACGCCAATTGTAACATAAATGAAATAACTTCAGGACAGGAGAGATTATGTTTTGGCAGGTTCTTCCTGAGCTTGCTGGTATGAATAATACTAAAGAATAGTCGTAAAACATAGGTGTTACTCCCGAGTGTGATTAAAATTGAGGTTGTTGTTGTGGTTATGAAACACTGCAGGTGGAAAAGGAAGTATGAATCCATTCCCTGAATCGTATGTAGGCTGATAATAAATTAACACCCAGCAAGGGCATTAAACAACATTGCTTCATTTTCAGGCTGGTTTTTGGGTTTTTTTTCCCTTTTCAATTACAGCTGATCCTACTGCTCTGGGATTCATCATTTCTCCGTGGTCTCTGCTGTTGCTTCCATCTGGCAGTGTGTCATTTACTGATGAAAATGTGTCTCAACAAGACCTGCGAGCGTTCACAGCACCAGAGGTTCTGCAGAACCATTCGCTGTCATCCCTGTCAGATGTTGAAAAGGTACAGTGCCTCTTCCTTGGCAGACAGCTCTGGTGTTTTGCTGTTGATCCCTTCACAACACAGCTTCAAACTGTCCTTTTTGTCTCTCCGTGGTTTATGATTCATGTAATTTCCTTTGTGAAATGGGGAGGGATCCTCCTACTTTTTTTTTGCTTGGAAAAGTGGAGTAGTGATTAGAGTTGTATGCAGTTGTGAGGAAGAGTCTCTACAGGCCCTGGCCACATGTACATACTTTGGCAATAGATGCACAGAATTTCCACTTTTCCTTTTTAACTCTTTCATAAGGGTAAGTGTTCAGCCAGATAAGGTTTGTATATATGATCTCCTCCAGGTCACTGACAGGTACAATCAAAATTATTATCTTCTGAGCTGTATTCTTAACAAGAATCTGTTGTGAATTGTAACATTTTCCCCAGAAAACCATTTCCTTGGCTTAGCCAAAGATATTTAGTGCTGGGAGTGAAAAGGAAGCTGAGCTATTTCTATCTCCTTGGCTTCCCTGGATCAATAATCCTTAGAGGGAAGCTAGCCACAGCCAGTGTTGTAATCTGGGAACAATTATGACATCTGGCAGTGTTTCTCCAGCTCTTACTTCAGAGGAAAGTGGTATTGGCGTTGGTTGCTGTTGTGTGCTCAAGAACTATTAAAACATGTTTTTCTGTGTTGAATATTTTGTTTTAGCAGCTTTTTGTACATAATCAGTTTTCTTCATGGCTATATCACCAAATACCTACTCAAAATCTACAGTTATTTGCAAGTCCTTTAGACATCCTTCTTGCCCTGCATTGTAGTCAAAATGAATGGTATAATAAAATATTTTTACAGTTTTATCTATGGCAAAACTATAAACAATTAGAAACCTAGGCTAAAAGTTTTAATAGAGAAGTAAAAATAGCACTGACATCAATGAAGACTCAGATTCAGTTATGTAGGAGGCAGCTGCCAAATTCTGTAGTCATACTGTTGGAATTGTTTATTTCCTTTCAAGAGGGACAACACTTCTGAAATCAGTAACGTTACCTCTGCTGCCAACTCTGATGTTCGTGTGCAAAACAGGCCTTTAAAAATGGCAGAAAAAACAGTTCTGAAGTGACAAGTTTGTGACTTTTGTCAGAGCTGATTGCATTCTTTGTTTTGTGCCAGTATTCAATATGCTACTTTTTTTCTTCTTGAAATAAATGGACGACTGTTACTATGAAAAGCCATGCTGTGATGTTTCTTAGTCTTTAGGGAGGAAAGGCTTAGAGGGACTTCTGTGGCCTGTAAACACCCAACACAGAGCATATCAATAGGTGATGACCAAATGCTGGCATTCTGTGCCTGTGCAGCGCTGATTAATCCTCTCTGATTAGGGCTGTGTGAATTTCTTCCCTGGTGTCAGCATGACCTTGGTGCTGGATGGAGGGTGATCTGCTTAATTGCTTATATGGAAGAAGAAAGCTTCCTGAAACATAGCTTTGTACAAAAACTGGTGTCCTTTTATGGCTCTCTTGGTTGAAGTTAGTAGGACTGATAAATAGCTTATATGTGCATCCCTCTTTTTTTGACTGCTTCCCTTTGCATTCCTGTTAAACTGTGTATCAGGTGGTACAGTGATTATTTGTAAGGAATATGTTGACTTCGTGTTTCTTAGATCACAGAATCAGGTCTTGTTTTGCTGACTGGTAACTTTTAACACATTTAAACTTTTTTTTTTTCTGTCACAACTGGCTGTAGTTCACTGAACTCATTTAGTGGAAATCATTGGTGTTTTCCTTTTTGATTGTTCTACTAAAAGCTGCTGAAGGCAGAAACACACCTTGTTTTTTAAGGCCTTGTATCAGACAGTGACAGGGTTGCATTTTTCTTTTCAGTTATGATTCTACTTGCTAATACAAATTAACATTGTATTCGAGGAGAAATACTAAAAAAAAATTACAGTCAATAAATGAATACCCCTTTGATTCCAAGACACGCAGTCAAATTGAATCCAAAATATGTCCAAGGTAACTGCAAGCTTGTTGGAAATAGGGTAAACAAATCATCCAAAATTAGAATGGAGATTGATTTGGGAATTAATTTCATATTGATTTGTATATTGTGGAACATATTTTAAGTACCATAGTACAAAAATTAGCTAGAATTTTTGAATGAATGCTTTTATTTTGAAAGCTGTTTTCAGATAGATTAGTGGAGTAGCATGTTTTAGTTTAGAGGTCTGATTGCACATCTTGTTTTTGGAAATATCTTTTGTTATGTTGAAGCTCAGAATCATATAATGATGGAATACCCTGAGCTGAAAGGATATTCCCAAAAGGATCAAGTCCAACTCCAGATTCCAAAGAGAGCAACCCAAAAATGAAATCATGTGTCTCACCATTGTCCAAATTTTTCTTGAACACTGACAGGCTTAGGACTATGGCAATGTCTCTAATTAGAATCAACTAATTTTATAATAGTCTTTTTAATTGCTGTTCTTGCATTATTGGGGGACTGAAAGAGTTGGGGAACTTCTGTTTTTGTTTGGTTGGGGCTTTTTCTTCATTGTTTTTGTGTCTTTTGTGTTTTGTTGGCTGGTTTTTTTTGAAAAGGTTTTTTTTTTTTTTTGCATTCTTTATTGCCCTGAAAGCATTTTCACCTTTTTCTGTGTAGCTGTGGTATATCTTGATATGTAAGGAAGACTTTGTAGCATTTCAATTGAAAGGGTAATGGGTAATAAACCAGATAGAGAGCAACTTTCTGAGTATTTGAAAAAGAATGTTTCTGGCTGAATGGGGCAGTGGTATTAACTGAGAACCCCTGATGCATGTCTCTGACCACTGTCCTAATCTGCTCAGATTTTTGTCAATTTATATATCTAGAACTTAAGTAAGATGTTTTGCTTTTAGTTGGTGAAGAGCTGACTTACATGAGCTTTTCATTTATTGCTGTCCTTGTAATTGTTGTTCATTGCCTTCAGAATTATTCAATAAATTTGTTACTTTGAGTACCATAAATATTACTAATAACGTGGTATAAAGAGACATCACTAGTGTATATTGCTTACACAGTCCAGAAAAACTGTGCTTTCATTCTACACTTACCTGTTCTTTTTTGACAGTCACTTACAGAACCAGCATGTGCTTTTGCTCTTAATTCTGCAGTATTTAAGGGTTTTATTCCCTGTGCTGATGGGTCTATTATGTTGAAGATATATTAATTGTTAATTATACATGTAATGCTTAATGTATTTGTACCTTAAAATATCAGTTATAGACTAAGGTACTGCTTTAAATGTTCATATTCTTTTTTTCATTCCTTCTTTTTCCTTTGATCCCAACCTTTGTGATCTCATTAGGGTAGCCCACTCCCTGCTTGGGTTGTGTTAAGGTCTGCCTTGCCTTCAGACTCAGATTTTAAGGATCCTTGGACACAACCATGCAGTCTTTACCCCACACCAGGCTGACTGTATGGATTGCATGTGTTTCTGGCTTAAAATCGAACAGAGAATACGGGGACACTGGTTAGATGCAGTATATTTTGTAACAGTAGGATTTACTTCTCTGAACCTCATGTAAAGAAGAGGTAGGATTTGAAAGACAACTGAGCTTAAATACCAGAAATATATTTGGAAGCAAAATGACGTTAAGTTAGTTGCTCTCCTTTAAAAGTCTGCTTTGCATTTCCAGTCTCGTTCAATGAGTTGACAAAAGTTTTGTGTCTTATGGCAGGTCCATATTTATTCTCTTGGTATGGCACTCTTTTGGGGAGCTGACCACGAAGTTCCTCAAAGTCAGGTAAGTTTAGATTTGGTTGTGTTTAATATTGCAACTTCAGACTTGATATCGTTTGACTGACTCTGCACTTGAGTTTACATGGCAAGGTGTCATACTGAGACACTTGGGAGTAAGATGCCTTTCCCAGAATTTTAAAGAATGGGTCTAGTTGGAAAGGACCACAGTGGGTCATCAGTCTAAACTCCCTGCCCCAGGAGGGTCATCCCCGAGCACATGGCACTGGATTGCATCCAGATATATCTGGGCTAGTCTATCCTGTAATGCCACAGGCTGAAAGACAGCAGTTTAAGCTGCTGACGGAGGAGAAAATAATTTGTTTTGGTTTAGGCTTATAGAAAAACAAATATTGGAGTAAAATGGTTGTTTTAAACATAATAAAGCAACTTGTTCTGCATGCTGCCATAGCTTCTGTGAGTCTGGATTTGGCACATAGAGATACTTACCTTTCACAATGGCCAAGAAGGGGTATGAATTGTTTGGAACAGGGAGCAGACTCTTGCTATTGACTTGTCAGTCGATGCAGACACAGTTGCAGACTGCTTAGAGCTGAGTGTTATTACTCAGTGTGGTTATTTTGCACACCCAGCAGCACTCTTAGACTGTCTGGCCAAAACTGACTGAAGATAAATGGGATTTAGGCTTTCAGTTCCTAATATTTTCTGTAACAGAGTGGTAGTTGGGATCACAGTTGTACTTACTTGGAAATAGCTGCCTCAGTGCAGCTAAGTGAGGTAAAAAACTTCAAAGCCCTGACTGTTGAGGGGTACCTGTCCATAATGCCTACTGTGCCTGTCCCAAAAGCCCTAGAGTTTTCTTAGCTACTCAGACTTTTCTCTTTCTTTGCTCTCCTGCCTTGTAGGAGATAAAAGGAAGAGTATTCAGCAGTAGTAGGAGAGTGAGTCAAAGTAGGTGGAGGTGGTTGTTGAGAGGAATGTCGGCATGAATTTTAGTCCCTGTTTTCTTTGTTTCTTCCTTTGGTGTTAAGAGTGTAGCAATAGTTTCCCAGTAATGTAGTGGGAAGGCACCTACCTGTTAATAAAAGCGTATTTTCCCAAAGACAGCGTATGGGGGATGCCTGGAAGGAATTTACTTTTGGGATGTTGTCATGTGGATCCTCTGTCCTGTGGAGTTAGTGCAGGCAAAAGGACAGTCTTGTGTATGGCATTACTTTTGAGTGTTAATTTGCGTGTGCAGATTTTCCCTTTTTTAATACGTTTTCTGAGTTTGTCTCCCTGTGTTCGTTAATGAGCTGCTTCTCTGCTGGGTGTGTGGCTGAACATGAGATTCATATCTTGTTCACATACACGATTTTTTTGATTAGTTAGAAGTGATAAACAGATAGATGGGAAAAGCCTATATTAATTAAATCGGGGTGGTCCAGAGTGCCTTTTTTATGGCTCACCTTAAGAGTGCTCACATGGGGAAGACTGAAAGATTGCAATTGTTTGAAGCAGTCTGTGATGCAAAAAGTTTGACAGTGTTTGTGCTTTGTGGGTAACCACCCACTTTGGGAGAGTTGCAAGATTAGAAAGCTCAGGTCCCAAGTGCCTGAGGCACCTGAGAAACAAGTGTTATCACTGACTACTGAATACCCTGGGGAGGGATATTCCATGTACAATGTGCTGCGTTCACTGAGTAGGGAGAGCAGAAAGACATCTAGATTGATTTTTTTTTTTTTTT
>WEKY01014554.1:0-19194 GCA_013390045.1 Picathartes gymnocephalus
CTCCAGAGACCAGTATAGTGCACTGGGGGAGTGTTACTCTATACTTACCTCACTGTGTTCTTTCCTAGGCATAAGCTATCAGGTGGTATTAAAGAGAGACTGGGCTAAATGGACTTTGTAGCAGAATGCATTTTATTAAGTTTATAAAATAAAACCAAACCAAAATGCTGACATGAATCTCAACTGCACTCTCATTAGTCCCCATTCACAGATTGTCTAACATGGGAAAGAGGTTTAAAAATGCAAAAAAATGCCAGTAAATCTCAACTATTAAAAATACTAAAAGCTAAGAATACCTGTATGCCTTCATTTGGAATTAAAGTATGTAGACAATTAGGTATTGTGCATTTGCCAGTTTAGCAAAGTAACCCTGGCTTTTAGTACAAAACTTTATCATGTGGTAAATCAGCATGTTTTGAACGGTCATGTGTGCCCTAAGAATGCATGCAGCTCCTGGAAAATAACTGACAAATACAAATGAAACAAAACAAAAATGAATGATCCATGTAAAGGTTTTCTGCTGGCTGATTAAAAAAATCTGTTTTAATCATGATTTCAAATCCATCAACTCTGGCTGTAAATACATTCCTTCTGCTTAGAAGCTGTTTGCAAGAAATATCAATTCAAGAACTTCATTGGACTGTCAAAAATAATACTATGTTTTTAGGTACTAATTAATTACAGACAAAAAACCATGAGTTGTCAGCACATTTTCATCAGCAACTGTTATTTGAGCTTTTAAAAGATAAATCAGCAGAATCAACTTTGCTGGTTTTACGGGTAGCTTGAGAAAATGAAGTTTACTTGATATACTCTCTGTGTGTTTCCTTCTCCTTGTCCTTCCCAGTAACGTAAAAATCTGCTGGCCAAAGCTGCCATTGGCCAACAACCCTGGTAGCATTAGTGCTTCTAGATGGAAGGAAAAAATACTTGGATAATTTGGCTTCAGCTTTTGATGCATCACTTGGGGCATCACTATGAGCAGCTGTCATACTGTTGTACTGGACAACACGGACTACAGGAAAACTTGACTTCACCCTTTTTCTGCTGTGGGCCCACATGGGACAATTAACATTGGATCCATTCTGTCCCTATGCCCTGCCCAATTGCTATCATCTGCAGGAAAATCCAGTACAAAATATAACCTACCAAAAATAATAAAGAGGAGATAACAAGATGGAATATTTGCAAGGAAAAAAAGAGGCAAATGGGTGTTCAGCTCTCCCTGATGCTCAGTAAGAGCTGAGAAACTAAATGTCACTTAACACTGTGACCCAGCTATTAGCTGCTGAGGCCTGGTACCCCAGTGCAGACAGCAGTAAATTCCTCTCAGGAGAATATTTGTTGAAGAAAAGAGGCGAACACTGACATGCCTGCTAGATGAAGACTTGATCATGATAAACTACTGGTGTTTTCCTGCAGCAAAGGGGTATGAGGCTGCTGCTCTGAAGGGACAGTATCGTAGTGAGACTGACACTCGGAGTGTTTACAAAGAGTGTTACTCTGGGGAGCACACAAGGGACTGGCCTTGTATTTTCAGTCATTATCATTATTTTTCTCCTAGTCTCATTAGCACCATTATTTAGAACAGCATCTACACACAATCACAAAAATAGAGTCAAGTGTGCTGCCGTCTTTTCCCATGTGTGCTGTTAACTCCAATTTTTCAGACAAGCATTCCGTGTGCACGCGGCTCCACCAGCATGAAGAAATCTATTCTGGGACTGCTCTAATCACTGGGCACAAACAGGGAGGCAGTCAATGCCCTATGCACTTGCAAGCAGCAACATTTGCACAAAGTGGGAACACAGAGAAACAAGCATAAATATAGTCACAGGGATTTCTAACTCAAAAGAAAAAAAAGAAAGGAAAATTACTCTTCCACTGTGGGATTTTTTTCCAATCAGAGAGAGATGTGAGGAAGAAGGTTTGGAGTGGTGTTAGCCAGGTATTAAGTAATATGGATGTAGAAAGGAGAAAGGGACATGTAAGTGCAATGAGCCATTTTCCTGAACACTAAGTGACAAAACAACCAGACAGAACATTAAAATATAGATGAATGGTTGTGGTTTTTTCAGTACCTTGGAGAAGCAAATGAAACATCTGGTCATAAGGAGCCCAGGAGACAAAAGCTCTCCAAAAGCATTACCTATTTTCTCAGCCACCCTGCAAAGTGTAAAGATTACACTTTAATCTGGAAGGAGCCTCCTCCAAGCTATCAAGGAGACATGCCCAGTGTGTTTTGACTAGACCAGGAAATGCATTTTGCAATAAACCACTGCAAAAATAGCACCCAATGGGCTTGGGTGCCCTTGCCCTCTTTTGTTGACGGGACATCAGTATAGCCCCATCCACTTCAGTGCAAGCATGGTAATTTGAGGTCAGCACAAGCCTTGTTTCCTCAAATTGTTCTCCTTTTTCTCTCATGACTGGCTGCCCAGCACTCTTGTATCACCTTGGAACAAAGCTGGTCTCTCCTTCAGTGATGTCCTTGCTTCAGCAGCAGAAGGAATGTTCAGGGACTGGACTCAAAGTGAATTTCAGCAGGTTACACATCACAGACTCGTCTCATTGATGCTAGCTTTTAGTTTCAATAGGGTGTCCATCAACCTTTCAAATCAAGGTAATAGAAAACCGTGGGTAAGTCTATTTGAGCAATTTAAAACTCCTGAAATGAACTGTCTCCCATAACAGCAAAAAGTCAGAAGATGAGAACCAAAACTATTGGCAAACATATCTTCAGCATCTCCTTCATCTCTACATTTTCTACTGAAATGCCATCAGAAGAACATAAAATTTCCCAGGCTAGCATGATCCAAGTTTCCTGACTGTATCTGTGCCTGCTGACCCTCTGTTTTGCCTCCAAATAACGATTTCTGATGAGATCTACAAAGCTTATGGAGGGAGGATGCCAGGGTAAGGAAATCATGCCTTGTCGGTAAATCAGTAACCACACATTTAATGAAGCAAGCTGTCAGACTGGCATAAATTGTGCCTTCCTCTGAAACAGAAGCTCCTGCAGGAAAAGCTATTCACCCCTAACATCAGAAGGACTCCAGACCAAAGTTTCCCATGACCAGAATGCCTCTGGAGATAATTAGCTAGCAAATAATGTGCCTTCTCATGTCTTCACCTTGGCCATTATTGTTGTTTCAATTTACAGTTTGGGGCCATTCCAACCAGTCACTTTTACTGTTGGCTAATACAGAATACAGAAGAACATGTAATATATTTTTTGGTGTGCATTCATAACCAAAAAGCATCAAAAAGGAACTTATTTGTGGGTGTTTGATGAAAGAAGTGCCACTTGGCAAGCAAAAGCTTCAGTTGTACCTTCAGGTTATGCAGATTGGGCTGAATACAACTGCGCTGATCTAAACTAGTGATGCATCTGACCTTTTATCTTCAGCAGGTCACAGTACACCCAATTTCACATTAGACAGCAGCAACACTTCTTGTTGGATAAGAGAAATAATCAGATAATGTATATTTAAATATAAATGTGTCACAAAAGAAAATCCCAAATTACCTTCCCTGATTAGTACTGCTAAACAACTTCTAGAGAGATTTCAACAGAAGAAACAGTTCTGCTGAAAAACTGTGTTTTAAACTGACATAAGATTTCTCAATGAGCTGAACAAAGGTTGCTTTATAATTGGACGTTTTTTGACTGACCCCTCTTGCTATCCTGGGTTTGATATCAGCTTAAGTAATGAAAGACAAGTGACAGTCCAAATACTGCTTTAAAACTGCAGCTTGGTGTGCCTTTCAGTCAACTACATATCCTTTCATATGAACTTCAGGAGAAAAAAATACAGTGGAAAAACCAGTGGAATATGCTGTAGTCATCGATTATGCTAAAGTCATAGAAAAGCAAAAAATTCGCCTGACATAAATGACACAGCTGAATCTCAGAACCCCTTACAGTCTTCTGATCAAGCAAGACCACAAGTAACTTCCAAGGTATAAGCAATAATTTCATATTCTCCCTTCATTGAAGAAAGTAGGAAAGTAAATAATCAAGCTGGTTTTGAGTTACAGCTGAGTAATGAATACAGTACAATATTGCACAACTTCATCACTCATTCATTCAGACACTTCAGGATTTCTCAGTGCTCATAAGAACCACAGAAGCTAATCACCTTCCATTTGAAAATCAGAAATAACAGTAGCATCTCAGCTTATGAACTAGGATTCATAATCTGTCCGAAACTTACTTCACAACAAGTTGCTCCAGTCATTTATTCTTTAAATATTTTATTTACTTCTATGACATGCCTTTTTTGGCTGGGGAAAGGAGTTGATTGGGCTAAAGAACTCAGAAGGAAATCTTAAGATCAGGTGTTTAAATGTCACTGGTATCATGTACCTAAAAAAAGCGTTCTCTTAAGAACACACAAGGATAAAAATCTGGCCCTACAGAAGTTAGCGGAAGAAACTTAGCCTTTGATTTCAGTATGTCTAGAAATTCACCCAAAATTTGTGGATCCCTCTGGCACATTCAACGCGAACTGATTTGTTTGCTGAAGAAAGGGTGTGAATTAATTGCTCACCACAGATGCATGCTCTGAGGAGTGTGACTTCTCGCAGGACTCCCCCTGACTGCATCAGATTCTATGGTAAGGGTACTCTCCAAGTAAAGGCCACACAGATTTTCACAGGAATAAACGGAGACAGCTTAAAATAGTCCTTCGAGACAGCAGTTTGCTTATAAGAATGGTACTTAGCTAAAGTTTCATTACAGTGAATTATGGTTTGCAGGCACCTTGTCATTTAATAATGTAGACGAAACAATTTAGATGAAAACGCAATAGATTCTCACTGGATTTTTGTATGCAAGACATGGAATCAAGACATGCTGAACAGGCAAAGACACTGAAGAAATTATTACTTGAGATATCATTACTTGAGTGTATTGATGAAGTGGAAAATAGAGCACGAGGAAAAGATGCATGGGAGGTGTAATTACTATTTACAGTGTCTGATTTTAATGCTATGCAACAGTAATGTGAATAAATCCACATCTTAAGCACTCAGGTGGTTACAGCGAAGAGGCTCTCCTGAAACCATTGTGCATGTACCCAATACACACACATCTGCAAGGACCTACATACATGTAACTGAATCCACTGATTGACAGATAATTGCAGCACGTCTTTTGTGCTTATCCACATAGCTTAAAGATGATTATACATTGGAACAATATTAGTTCACCTTCAAGTATCATCATCTGCTCACCTCTCTAGGACATCAGGTTAAATATGTGTACAACATCCAACAAATCCTTACCCAGCATAACCTACAAGCAAGTGAAACTGGAAACAAGCGGTACAACAATTTCTAACTGAGATGACCCTTGATGTACATCTTTGTCTCTAACACACACAGTTGGGCATACATTTAATTCTCACACTCTGTTTACACTCATAAAATCCATCTCTTCATACATAAACCACTGTAGGGCTCTGCTTTAGCATTTGCTGTTTCTATGTATTTGCTTAACTTTTAGTGAAGCGCTCGTTGAATGGGAATGCCTTCTGATATTCAAAGACTAAAAATAACTTTTACATTCTCATTTCTCCAGGTCGTGAACTAGACCATTCTCCAATTGGTAGAACAAAAGATGCTGGCACATAGTGTGTTTAGCCACTCAGAACCTGGATCTTCCTCTACCCCTTCATCAACCATTAAAGACCTTAAAACTTTTTACCCATTTCCTCAGGAAATCTTTGACTTAGAAGAATTTGCAGTGGTTTTTCACAGGCTCCTCTCCTGGAGTAGGACATTTGAAATGTGGGTTTTAACAACTGTCAGAGCAAAACAACATTTACTTCTGGAAACTCATTTTAAAGAATACAATGAAACAGTGTTTTATTTCCAACTTTGAAGTGGAGAACTGTTTCAAAACATGGTATTAAGTAAACAAACACACATTTTACTTCATTACAACCAGCAACATCACAACGTTCACTCGGGAACAGAAGAAAAACACGGTATCTAATAACTCATTCATCAGTACAAGCAGTGAAGAAAAGTGTGAAGTCCACAAGAAAAACAAAACCACAATAAAACCTTTCTTTTTTTGTTTTCCATCTTCAGATTCTGACAGTTACAGGGTGGAGAAGCACCCTACGCAGTCCAGCTGAGAGCTGATAGTGTGTCTTTTCATCACAGGGACATTTGCAGCTGCTTGGGTGTCAGATTTAAGAAAAAACAGGACTTTAAACAAGCACTTCATTAGCAGCCTGAACTCTGACAGCCACACTTTTTTTCCTTTTATTACCTTTACAATAAAATGTTATCATTTGATTCAAAACAAAGAGCTAAGAAAATCCAAGACAGACATCCATGAAAGTTTCTAGCTGGAACTTAAAAAGAAAAAAAACCCATTTAACTCTGTAGTAACTTATTCTAAGTATTATAGAAAACACCAACTTACAGCTTTTTGTTTCAAAAAAATCACAAACCCCAAAACACTGAAGATATTTCATATAATGCTAGTCAGATTTTTGGAAAGTTTTTTGTTATCACATGGTTGTAAGATCACTGAAGAATCAGGGTCTCAAGCCACAGGTTAGCACTGGGTTTGGTAAACGCAGTAAGGACAGAGAATTCTTAAACTAGGAATTGAGCTAGAAAACCACATTATGATCTCATTTAAAGTGCTATGAATCCCAAATAACACAATAGCAGTAGAGTTACCAAGATTAGAAACAAAAAAATTTCTTTTGCGTGTATTCATCTCACCCCATGAACCCACTGTAGAGTACCCACATCTGAGGTACTTGCTCTAAATTCTCTTTAACGTCAGTGTGGAAAAGAGATGACAGTAGCTAATCTACCCTTAAAGTAACCATCATAATATGGAAAACATATTTCTTCTTTAAAGCCTTGAAGTGTCTCTTTAGCTCTTTTGTCTGAATATGGGGCCTAAGAGGATTAGGTCAGATTTAGATACCTCCCTTGAACATACTCCTTGTTAAGGGACATGAATCCTACCCAAACTGTTTTTTTGTTATGCATTTAGATCTGCCGGGCCTTCCTTCCCATGTTATCCCATGAGCTGCTGCAAAACAAATGCAAATCCTAATAGGCAGAATCAAGAGCTCTGCACCTCTGCTAGGCTATTTAACAGAAATATTTGAAGGATTTCATCCTATTCCCTGTTACAGAAATATTAAATCAGGAGTAACTTCTGGGGCTGCAAACACAATCTGTTAAAGAAAGAAATGGGAAAAAGATACAAGCTGTAGAGCAAAAACAATTCGAGCTAAAACAATGCTGATTTACATCATCTGGTCTCAATTTTTCTGGCTGTTGGTTTGAGGGGAAGAGGAGCCTTTTCAAGCTGCTCTCAGCAATGAGAAAGCCTCACTACATTTTTAGCAGGTGCTTGGGAGGCAATAACACTTGGCCCTTACGGTTTGCCCCCTCAAGCTTGTTTTGTTTCAGTCCTTGCAGCACAGGTCCTCCTGTACACGGTGGCCTCAAGGGGAGAACCAGCCAATTCCTCCCAAGTGTACAGAAGACCCCTCACCAGTCACCACCAACGTGGTAAATCTACTTAACCTGAGGATTTCTTGTTTGGGACAACCTATGCGGGGACAAAATAATGTAGTGAAAGAGTCACTGCAAAGAGGTTCACATCACTAAAAAGAGAATGAAATTTTAAGAACTGTAGAGTTTGTATCAGTGAGAGACTTCAGCAAGTGCCAAATATTTTTAGAGCAGGAAACAAATATTTCCTATTAACTTTCTTTGCCTAAAACCTGCAACAGAAAGACAAACAGGTATCCTGTGTGTCGATGGGCTGTCTCAAAATTCATAATAATGAGAAAGCTATAGAACCTCCTCCTCATCTGTCTTCCCTGTTGCTACAAACCTCTTCTCACTCCCCCTAGTTTATGCAGTCAAAATATCCACACAGAGAAAAACCCCTCAAAATCCCACTGGCTGTGTGCCAGGCATGTGAAGCACTGGACAAATGCACACTTTTGGGGAGGAAGGGAAGCCCGGCACTGTTTTCTTTGATTGTTTTGTTTTTCCATTCTGTTGATCCTTTAGGATTAACACCCTAATGTAAGCAGTGGCTTAGACTGTCACAATTTCTCTGTGATACTCTCAACAGGCTCAAACCTGGAGGACTCCCTGCCTGGTCTATTTTCCATTGCAACTCCTGGTATCTGAGCACAAGTCATTGAAGGCAACCAGCTGCCCTTCAAAGACTGAAATTCAAGGATGTAATCTCTACTGAGGGTGCTCCAGCACTCTAGAGCTAAGATGGAAGCAAAGTCCATCCACACTGCAGGGAATGAAGTTCTCAAAACTGATGGTATTTTATGAGTGTCTCACAGGAGCCCTCCAGAGTTCATTCCAACCCATTACTAGTGACCTGGTGAGAATTTGTAAAACCTTTCTCAGCAAACCATTCACCCCAAAGCCATATCCCCATAGGGAGGAATCTTCACAACTTAGAAAAATAAAATTAAGCACTGTATTACAACAGCATTCTTCACATTTCAAAAAGAAACTGCTAGTGACTTTGATTCATAACAGTTAATGTGCATGGTACTAGTGAGGCCAATTTCATATGATTGGTTTCTGTCAAATTTAAGAGGCCGGTTTCTCCAAAAAGTGTTTTAGGTTTTAACTGGCAGGATTTGACGAAAGTGAGGGTTTAATAGATTTTACTATTTCACAAGTGCACCACTGAAAAACTAAGACCTGTTCCTGTGAGAATGACTGAAATGTTAATAACAACATTGGATTTATATTTCACCAATTTTGCAGCTCTGTGATAACTACCACAGGGGATTCTCAATAACTCATTCAACTTAAGCCAATCTGTTATGCTGCTTTCTTCTTTAGGTCTGACTGATATGTCCCTGTTCTTTTATTTCTTTTATTTTTTACCACTTAAGATGAATTTCTGCAGAGCCACTGAAACTTAGACAGCATGCTTACCACATGTGCTCAGAAGGCTTATAGGTGCTTTGTGTCCATTCCTTTTCCTCCCAAAATTCCTGTATTGGGTTGTTTGGGTAGTGCTACTCTAGGGCTCACCTGTTGACCTTATTTCTACATTGAAATGGGATTACTTTTCTTCTCCACAATCAACTATTCCCTGCCAGTCTTCCCCAACCTTCAAGTAATTTCTAATCACGTTTTAAACTTCTTTTCTCCTTTTTAAACTAAGGGCACGTGAAACATCCTCACCTTCTATTACTTGTGACAGGCATTACATTACTCTTACAGAGATGGAGCCAGCATGCTGGGCACCTGGATATTGTAAGAAAGTGAAGGATACACTCTTGTTTTCCTTCATCACATGCAGTGAATTAATGAGACAGTGTGGAGGAAAAACCCCTAGTAATCTGTGCACCAAAGACCTTATGGGTCTGCTGATAGAAATAAGGTTTTTGAAGATAATATCCTTTGCATGTTTGGACTCCGTTTTGAGCAGCCAGATTGGGGTGGAATACTTGTCAAATGCAATGGTGAAGATGAAAAACACCCAAACAGTTCTGCTAAAAGCAATCAGAACTGTGAAGCAGCAGAACCCCTGCTACAGACTTGAGTTATTTTTACAGAGAGGAGCAGGATGGAAGGAGATGGCTGCTGGAACAGTTTGTGAGGAGTGATGCCCCACTCAGGACCTGACTGCTATTTATCACTACACACTATAGGAAAAAACACCAGGACTGTGGACTGGACTGCTGGATCAGCATTCTCAGGTGACAGAGACCGAGGTCTAAACTCTACTCATAATCATTCTAGGGACTTACATAATGACAGAAACACTAAAAATGCAGCAAAGGAAAGCAACAAGGGTACTTTAAACTATTTCTTCAAGTATGACTGGGACATTTCCTAATGTTCTTATCTGACCTGAAATTCATAGTTACAATTAGAAAACAAAGACCTACTGCTCCTATTCCTTTTTCACCCAGGCAAGTACTTTTTTCTCCCCTTCTTCAACAGGTAAATTACCACACAGCTTCTCCACAGTCTTTGAAAAACAGCCCGTAACTGGTGCAGAATGCCTAACAGCCTTTATATTCTTGCCTGGGTATTCCTCTAGGAACCAACAGAAAACTCTTGCATTCATAAAGGCCACCTTTCAAGACTTTGGCAGCTCTGGAATCAACACAGCACAATCAAGGAGAATTGATTTTTATTAGTTTTACTGCAGACTCAGTTCCCTCGTGCTCAGAAAACCTAAGCATATGTACAGCTGGCAAGGCTGAGTAGAAAACTTGTCTCCATGGGTCTATGTTAAAATTAGGCCTTACATATTCAAGCATCTGCATTGCTCTTTTTGCAGTTATTATTTAAGGCTGTGCTAAGGTACTACAGTTTTCCCTAAATGCAGCAAGGGGTGGAATATAGCCTTGTACTGTCTTACATAGGGTGAGAAAATCGTTGCTTTGGGGTTCATGACCCTAAAACTATTTTACACCCAACTCATACAACATGCTGCTGCTTCTCATTTTATCTACAGACAAGAAGCAACAATGTTCATTTCTTGAACACATGCATTTCTTGCTGTTACATGAAAAGAACTCATCTCACCTCACCAAACAGGAATATAAATGAGTAAAGGTAAAAAAAACCTATGCAGAAAATTTAAAAAAAAAAAAAAATTGGCATCCTTCTTATAAACAGGAATATTACAAAATTATTTCATATTGAGACTCAGAAATGAACCCAGCAAAGTAGGCTCACACTACAATACAGACTTGTAAATTCTTTGACATGATTAGCTTTTAACTGGTTTAGAGGAAACGCAGTGAACATTCCCTAAGCTAGGATACAACGTGAAGAAAACACCATCAAGGCATCTATCATTGCAATACTGCAGGAAATGAGCTCTGTCCAGTACATTTCAGTAACATTAAGAGACAGTCCCTTACTAAATGTCACAGTGAGACAATATTTCTAGTAAGATTATGCTATTTCCTTTGGTCTGAAACAAATACATTGCCTCAGTAAAAAGTCCATAGTCCAAAAAAGGATAACACATAGGCTTATTCATCCTCTGAGATTTGTCCCTCTTCAGGACTTGCCTTAGCTATATGCTAAGAAGGAGAACTCTAGGAAACCTTAATGAAGCATGTGATAGAGACACTGCCAGGCAGGACACTGGATGAGGTGGACCTCTGGTGCAAAGCAAGTCTAACAGTTACCTCATTTTAAATATGAAGGTTTCCTAAAGTAGTAAGAAGAAAAATCCAGACTAAATTCTTCAGGGGCAGTTTAAATCACAATTTCTTTCAAGCGCATCGCAACAAAACAACTGGTTTTAAAACAGTTTTTTCACTTCTGTAAAAAAATGCAATAAATGCCAAAGCTATCTGAAATGAATTCCAGTTTTCTTAAGCCATGTCAGCGGAAGAAAACATTTGCTTTAAACAATGATTTCCTACCAATAGAAGAATGGGGAGATAAGGCAGATCATTTATCAAACAAAACACCAGTGCAAACCAGAAATGTTTCTCTGGGCACATTCCAGATAAATTTGTTTCTTTCCCACCCCCGAGGTAGCATTCAATGACTTACTCCCCTGGATATCAAAATTCCCAAAGGATGCCAGGTGCCAAAGTAGGTTGAGGTTTTTTTGTTGTTTTGTTTCTGGGGGTTTTTGGGTTATGTGGTTGGGGTTTTTTCACGGGAAATCGAAGGCTCAACAAAGTTGTATTAATTTACATAAAAGTGAATTAGTTGAACCAGTGCATCACCTCTCTGTAAACATTGTCCTTGCAGTTTTGTTTTGTTACCCATCTGTTGAGCTTAAGTGGTGAGGAATAACCCGGAGCTAAACTCTGCAAAAGCTCAATTTCCATTTGAACAACCCTTCTGCTAAGGCAGCTACACGCATTGAATTGGTCTGTACCTACACAGTAGCAAGCTCCAATAGGCCCTGGTTTGAGACCATAGATCTGTGTAAACAAAAAAAAGCGTAGCTATTACATATTTTGAAACAGCAAACAGAAGCCTCTCCTTTAATCTCATGCATTTCTGGGCCAGGTTTTACCAGGACCATGCAAACAAGCCCAACCTTCCTGCCCACCATCACACAGACACTTACAGAAGACATGAAAGCAACACAGGAGGCAGGACCAAGGTTTGGAAGACCACTGTAGCGGGTTGAGTTTGAAACTGGGCAGAAACACTAAGTTACGTAGTGGGTTTACATACGTTGGCATTTTGTGATAAGGATTAAGAGAAATGTAAAGCAGGTTTAAACCTTGAAAGATAAAAGATAGTTTATTAACAGAACTAAAGACAAAGGAAAAAAAAACTAAAATCAACTTCTAGATGTTTTTCCCCCCTCACTTAATTTGTTTTTCTGTACCAGCACTTTTTTTTCATCAACAACCTAAGAAACTAAAACTTAGAGGTTTTTGGTTAGTTTACCATTTTTGAAACAAACTTTCATTAGTTCAGTTGGAAAAGAGGAATCTTTCCTGTTTTACTAGGTGGATCTTCCCACAAGAAACACAGTTCCTTTGTGGGGTTTAATCTCACAGTGAACTCCCGCCCGGAGTCTGTTCAACTGTGACAGTTTTTTTTCTGATACGTAGCCTTTCCCACGACTGTGTTGAGGACCTAAGTTAGTGTCTTGGGGGTAAAGTTTTAAGGATGAGCAATTTTTAGTAGAACAGCAAAGGTCTTCTCTTTCTTTGGAAGCAAGGTCTCTCATTTTTGGAGCAAAGGTTCTCTTTTTCTGTTCCTGGGGTAAGGGTTTCTTATCTCTCTTTTTTCTTTGTAGCAAAATTCCCTATTTCTCTTCTGTTCAAGTTTCTTATGAACCATAACTACTTCAACATCTGCTTACTTCAACACAGTTAAAATGTTGCATCTCCCTTTAAGTTATGCAATATGAGTTATAAGGAATTGTCCATCACCATAGCTCTACAAGAGAATTTTAGCTTAAAAGCATCTCCTCTCTTTTTTCCCTCTAGACTTCTAGTCC
Organism: Picathartes gymnocephalus; assembly: GCA_013390045.1. Lineage (NCBI taxonomy): Eukaryota > Metazoa > Chordata > Aves > Passeriformes > Picathartidae > Picathartes > Picathartes gymnocephalus. The sequence goes on from WEKY01014554.1 coordinate 12,977, forward strand.
TCTTTTTACCGACCTAGGCACTCTTGTTGGTTCTTTCTGTGTTCTTATTCTTTCTAAATCCATTCTATGCACTTAAAGAGTTAATTGCCCTTCTCAGTTCAGCTGAAATTCTATGCATTTCACAGGACGGGGGGGGTGGGGTTGCGGCAGGACTTCTGCTGAACCGCGGTGGAGTGGGTCTGGCTGGCAGAACCGGCAGGATTTAGAAGCCAAGCCATAGTGGCACTCCCGGGGGTAGAGGAGAAGCGGGGAAGCCATGGCAGCGGTGGTCAGTTCGCTGCAGATGAGAGCTTCTCTTCTCCCTGCGCTGCGGGCTGATCTCAGCAATCACGAGCTGGTGCTCGGCTACGGCCAGAGCAGCACTCCCTCTCCTAAGAGAGGGCGGCGGCAGCAGCCATGGCAGCGGCGGCAGAGCCCAGGCCGGCCCCGTGGAGCTGCATTCCTCTCTCCCTCAGGCAAGGAGGGGGAGCAAAAGCAGCCTGGGGCAGCAGCGGCGCTGCCTTGAGGGAGGAGGGGGGGGAGGGGGGCGCTTCCCCTCCCCCTGCCTGGCCAGCTGTGGGCCGGGAGGGCCCAGATGGCCCCGTGGGCCCTCCTGACCTCCCATTACCTTTTCCGTGGCCGGAAACGAAAAGAGAAAGATTTTGGCTTCCTGCTCTTAAAATGTGGTTTCACAAAAGCGGTTCCAGCATTCAAGTGGTCACACAGAGTGCCCATTGCGGAGCCAGCCAATCCCTGGGCTTCCCAGATCTATCGGAAGGTGTGCCTGAAGGAAGCTGTAAGAGTCTTTTCAGGAGAAAAAAAGTTGGCTTTTTTTTAAACCATGACAACCACACAGGGGACTTAGGAGATTAGGCATTTATGAGCGTAGAATTTATTCTAATTATGCAGACAAGTACAGAATCTGATTTCTCTTCAGTTTTTAGACTTCGTCTCTGTATACACTTCTGGTGGGAGTGCTACAGATTGATGCAACACCTTTGGGTTCTGCCCTGTACTTGGTGTAAATCTATTCCCTGAGGAACTGAAAGCTGACAGCAATAGTTAGTGAATGCAGCATTATCCAGAATTAATTTAAAACACAAGCCTTGCTGCTTCAATATTACATTATTCTCAGATACTTTGCACCTCTAAGCCTTAATTGAGGTTATATTTGTTCAAGTGAAAATAACGGACCTCACTAATTAACAATATATTTTGATCAAGCATTTTATTTCATTGACCTCCGATCACCACAGGAAATTTTCCAGAAATCTGTACATGGGAATAAAAAGTGAAGTACTATTAAAAATTGTGTATCTTTCAAGGTAAATCTATGACTGAACAAAGTCTATATAGCAATATTTCCTTTATTTGTCATCTCATTATTTGTTTAATCATGGGTCTACTTAGAAAGACATTTAAATAATGTTCAGTTTCAGGGACAACATGTATGCAACTGTTGGTTCTGAAGGTCCCCCCAACAGAATAATTGAAACAGATGTATGAGAAACAGAGACAGTAATTCCTAAATATGTCTAGCGGATACTCATGCTACTTTTCCTCCTCAATAACCCTCACCTGCAAGCTACATTCTAGTGTTTCTTCAAGTTCTGAATAAAGTAAGTTTTGTGTAGCACAGAATGCTGAAATTGTACATTTGACCAATCTGATGAGAGTTGCAGAGCTCAGAACTTCCAGAAAGCAGCCCGCAAGATAGGCTCTTAAACCTATCTTCAGAAAACATAAATGGAAAACATTGGCAGGATTCCCCACCATCTTGGGTTTAAAATTTAGGCTTAATGAAAATACCACTGATTTATTTATAAAGACACACTTAATACCTGAAGGTAATTCTAGGTATAAAGATGTTTTGTTCTTCTTGAGTTACTTTGTAATTCATATGTTATGATGTTTTCCTGTCACTTGTTATTCTATATTTCACAGATTAAAAGTTCAAGTAGGCAGAGATAGAAACCATGGTTAGGTCCGGTGTGGGGTTTTTTGGGTGTTTCTTTTTTTATTTCATTTTGTAACTAAATGCTACAGACAACTCTGCTCATTTACCCTCCCGAGACATGGGTGCTAGATTTTTCCTCCCTCTTGTCATACAAGATGCTAAGAATACCTTCTCTGACACAGCTCTCTGCCAAGGCAGGAGCAACCCATGGAGAGGCTCCACACAGAAATTTCCACATTGGAAACACATCACTTGACAGCTTCCAGCCTGTTGAGGAGGACATTATTTTCCCAGCTGTCAAGGACTTCAACTCTACTGTAGATGCTGTTTTTAAACACTTGGGTATGTGGGAAGTTGTAGCCTTTTTAAATTTTCAAGATTGGGGAAATTTAAAATACTCCTATTCATTAGAATACCTATTGTTTAGTATTATCAAATTTCACTTCTCAGTCCCACATAATATCCAGATGGGAGATGGAATTCCTAGTCTCTTCAGACTTGAAAATGAAACTTAAGATTTGCTAGCAACTTTGTCCATGAATTGCATACAAGAAGTGTGTGTGTATAGAAAGCTTCTTAGAAATACATAAAGAATGGACATAAAACACTCTGATACATGGGGCCAGACAAAAAGCAGCAATATTCTGTTTGAGATAGTCATAATTCAAGGCTGGCATGATTTAAAACAAAAAGTGTCTTAAAATTATTACTTTCAATAATTATTATGAAAGTCTTTCCTTTGAATTTGGGTTTTCTTTTTAATATTTAAAATATTTTAGAAAAATGTATCTGCTTTCATTGTACACAACTCAAGAGGACATGACATCATGGCTCTGATAATTCTTTCCAGTGACAGTCAAAAAAGAGAACTAAACCAGTATGGTGATCATCGTTCTTATCTTATTGCTCAATAGGCATCTCCAACCAAGAGAAAGCAGGATACTCACTTCTGCTTGTGGTAAGTAATGGCTAAAAAGAATTCTGCCCTGAAGTTCAGAAAATACTGCAGCTATTGCAATTCCTCTACTGTTTCAGACAACATTGTCTTCAATGGTGCTAGGCCTTACAAGATATTCTTGGGAGTAGAATACTTTCTTGGGAAGTAGAATTGTTCAGCTGAAACATAATTTATCTTTAACTCTATGCTGAATATGCATCTTCTCTCGTATCATAATTTAACTCTGAATAAACTTTCAGTAAGAGCAAAGGCAGTAATGCAACATGTGAATCATCTTGTTTGATCCTTTGAATTTTTATGGGTTATCCCCTAAACTGGAAAATTGTTTTCACTGCATGAGGTGATGAAATTACAGTATGATTATGAATGAATTCCCTGCAAAGAAGATGCATTAACTCTTTTCTGCTGTATGAGTGTGTAACTATTTCCTCCAGTGGAACCTCAACTCCTCTTACGTTCTAGCTGTGATCCTCAATGTGGGATAGAGATGTAGAATAAAAAGGAGACAGCTGGGTATAAATTTTGAATATACATGTCACAAATGTTCTTATGTTACCTGGCTATCAGCATTAATATTGGAGGAATTTCTGGCAGAACGACAAATCAAGCACTGGCTAGTTGGATATGTATGTTTTACTACACTTACCAACATTCCAGCTGATTTCTTCTGCCACATCTTGGTTTGACTTTGAACTTGGAAAATAAGTTACGGGCATTCTGCAAATGTACGATTTGGAATTAGTTCAACTCTAAGAAAAAAGGCATAGATTTCCAGATATTTCCAGTGGAAATTATTTGGCTTTGGACAAGTCTTTTACTTGGACAAAGTAATTCACTAAGCAACACGCATACACATATTGATTTTTACCTTCTGCTCTTCCAAAGCTTTTATTTTAACAATAAGGCAGAAAGAAAGGAGTGTATCAGCAAGTTTGGTATAAGAGAGCAGTATAAAAGAGGCCAATTATTTCCAGAATGAAACTTGCCAATAATGTCTCAAAATACCTAAGTAACAATCTGCCTGACACTCTTAGGCTAGAGTCCAGCAATTAAAGATATGTCTATTTTGGATAGTACTGCAGAAATAAAAGAATTCAAGATTCATCATCATAACAGTTAAACTTTGCACACTTTCACTGAGTAAAAAGAGTAAAAATTCCCCACTTGTATGACAAACATTTGTACTCTCTGCTTCAGTATGACTGGAAAGGTTGTAATAGAGACCTTAAGAAATCATACAAGTGACTAGAATTCGCTGCAACATAGTCTGTATTTTTCATCTACTAAGATTTCCACATCTACAAGATTTTAGTATGGAATGGCAGCTGTATCATTTAATCTTTTCTACAGATGCACATCTTTATTTTCCAGAGTAATTATGCACTCATCTTGAGAATTTCTTCAAAAAAAAAAGCCTCCTAGTGCCATAAGCGATGGATTACAGTGACTAGAGTCAATGAGGTATTAATAAAATACACACTAAAAGATGGAAAAGGTGTCCAGTTTAGCAGGGTCATACTAAAATCAGGTAGCCAAACTTCATCTCTTTCCATTCCTTCTTATGTGTATTTTCTTTTCCTCACATGCAAGGTTTTAGAATTATAGCCTAGAGACCATCAGAAACTATAGATGAAACGTTTCTGTCTTTGGACCATGCAGTGAAGATACAGCACCATTATAACCGGATAGTTCAAATTCTCCTGCTAATTTTCTGGAAGAGGGGAAAATGTATGACACATTCAAAACAGGCAGGAATGCTTCAAATGGATTTCTCATTGCAGAAAAAAAATAAAATTCCTGAAACCATGGGCTAGTCTATCAGTCCTGTTTAAGAGACACATAGGGCAGTATCAGTGCAGCAATGGAGATTCTGCAAAACCAGGTAGCTTTACAGACATCACAAAGGGAGCAAAAAGGGATACAGTAAGCCTTGGGTTTAATCCTAGTACAACGACAAACTTCTTAAGGCATTTAGATGATAACAATAGTTGGACTTTTTATTTTTTAATCTTTTTGTTTGTTTTGAGGCACAGCTCATTTCCTGTTATCTAGGCTTAACTGGAAGCAAACACAACCACCCTGCAATTTGTTTAGCACCTATGACACAGTGGCAGGCAAATGATGCCTTGTAACTGTGCCAGGTGAAATTTGTGGAGGCAGGACTCCAGACTGACACCATGTTGCAAGGTATATCACGACAAGGTTATTAATGACCTTTGCAGTCCTTATCTGTGCCTGCAGTTTTTAAATGCTAAGACATAGAAGAGCATATTCATATGAAGTGCATAAATGGATATACCATATTTAAAACCTCATCTGTATTACTGTTCAAGATAGTATTTTAAAAGAGCACTCTGAATTTGACTGAAGAAATTAAATATCCTAAATGAGAATAATTTCCCAAGATATTAATGAATGATTATAATGTCCATGATATATATAAAAAATTACCCCACAATATCATTTGTCAGCTGCCATGTAGAAAGCCATCTCCTGTAAAAGAATTTGCTTCAAATTTCAATCCTTTGACATTTTCTAAAATTAAAGTATTTCTTTATGGCAGAAGTTCTAGATTATTAATGAACAGTTAAATGGCTAGCAATAAAACAATAATTTGAGACAACTCTAATGGTTTCTCTAAATTATCATAAAGGAACACTCTAAAATGACAATGTAGGTTAACATTAGTTCCATCACCTGAAATTGATTTTAAGTGGATATCATCTACACCAAAGTATTTTTAACAGTCAATGGTTCACATTTGTCTCATGGAACACCTTTTTCTTTTTTCTCCATATTTAGCTCATATTGACCTCTTACTAACAGGACAATGGCTGATATTCAAAAGTAAAATCATAACTTATACAACTGACGGAAAAATGATGTTCTGAACATAAGCAGAAAACTTCCATCAGATAGTAGAAAATTTCCATCAGATTTCAAAGCAGTTTTACAAACACTGCAAAACTGCTATTGAGTGAAAACAATTGTATGAAATATGTATAAAAGTACAAGTAAAATGGGTTTAGGAGAAATTAACAGCTAAAAAAAATTTAACTAAATGCAAGTTAAGTATGGAGAGGGACCAAGTATGTTAATAGAATTATATGAAGAAAGTAAAAAGTGAGAGTAGATTCAGCTGTCACCTAAACTACACAAGAACTTATACTTGTTTTTGAACCTTAACCTTGTGGTGTGAACTGCACACCCAGATGTACCATAGCTCTCCACTCTTACTGACCTGACACTTGATCATAAGCATCTTCCCTCCAAAGCTTCCCATGTGGCAGGTTCAAATAGTGTAATATTTAATTCCATTAAAAA
>WEKY01014554.1:20921-32508 GCA_013390045.1 Picathartes gymnocephalus
AAAAAAAAAAGAAAACAGAAAACTGTATTTTGCTTTGCCACTACACAAATGAAAAAGGCACAGATGCCAGGCACAGACTGACAGGTCCCAGGAGAAGGGACACTGAAGGAGACTGGAAACAAGACAGAGAAAGCAACACTAAGCAGGTATTTTGATGCAGGAGGGACAGTGGACGTCACCAGGAGCTGAGCAGGACTTGCCTCAGACTTCAGAGGTCACAGGGTAGAGAAACCTTGGCCTAGCACAGTTAGACCTTGCTGAAAAAGAAAGCATCTAATAGAAAGGAGCAAGTTGCTACCTATCTCCCTGAACTCTATAGGATTTCTGCCAATAAAAGGTTCAAAAGTAACAGATGTCATGGCTAATTTATTGGCACACTATTTATTGACTTTATTCCAAGATGCTCCATGATAAAGCCCAAAGATAAACTGAATTGAGTGGAGAGAGAGGAAAGCAGCATATGATTTTATAAACTAGTATCAAAGCAGAAAGCAATGGAAGTGGTGAAATGCAGGCCACTATGTCTTTTGATAAAAAGCCTTCTGATGAGTGGGTTTAAATGCAAAATTTTTAGAAATCAAATAAACTCTCAGGTTCAGCACATTTCTGAAAGAATGAACTCCACTCATTCTCACACCTGCATGCTTTGCAGGAAACTACTGAGCAGGTTTAAGGAGGACAAAAGCAAAGTAAACTAGGAAAACAACAGTATTACTACCTGGCGGTCATAGCTGTTCCTGTGATTTTGGCTAGCTGTCAACTATTCCTGAAACTCTAAATTTTCTAATTGCAAAATGAGGTTAGTAATCCCACCAATGGTGTTATATGGTTCAGATAGCTACCTAGTCTTTTTAATGAAAGGAACTATGTGATAAATTCAAGTGAAAGCGGAAAAAAAAAGGTGTGAAATATTAATTAGTTATCACTATATCAGGAAGCATGTTCTATCTGCTTCTGCAGAGTACCTTGATTTTCTGATTCGAATAAACTGATTAGTCTTCATTGATTCAGTCTACACACTTGGGAACCAGAGTCTCTGTGGCAGACTGTTTTCCAATTATGTGTTAAATATTGAGAGCAAAAATCGATTTTTCACGGTTACATAGATGCTACACATATTTTCTTATACCACAAGAATTTCCTTCTCTCTTCTCTGAACCTATGAAATCAAGAGTCAAATCCCATCCCTCCGTACAGTCAAATCTCCAGAGAGAAAAACTTTCACTACCAAGAAAGAACTGTGGCAAAGGATTGTGTCAACCCAAGTTAACTTCTGTTTCTCTTAGGAGCTTTGAACAAGTATAAGCAAATTCTCTGCCATACCATCCTCTCTTCCTAATGCTGATCAAGCAGAATTCGGCTTGTTTAAGAGATGAAATCATAAGGTGACCTGAAATTTCATGACATGGTAGAAAAATACTGGCTCTTACAAAACTGGGGAGGGAGGTGAATGTTGCCAAGAAACATTTTAGCTATGCTGTTGATCATTTTTCCTGCAGGTACTTTTATGGATAAGATCCACAAGGAAAAATGAAAGAAAGGGACAGAGTGAAACTACTGTAGGGGAAGTGAAAAATTACTCTAAAAATTCACTTGTTGGAATGATAAATGGTGGTCTAATAATATAGCTGAACATAAATTCAGCTTATGCCTTGAAAAACCCCAAATAAATAAAACCACGACATCTGACCAAAAAAACTACAAACCCAATAAAATAAATAGTTATCTATTCAGATAATTTAACACAAAAGACTCATTAAATTCTCAACTTCCAACATTTGTTAGAGGGATTTCTATTCTGCGCTCAGCTGTACTGGATGGTTTAAACAACAAACACCACAGCACAAGCCTATAGAAATGTCTTCCCTCTCCTGAATTTTCCAAGAGTTTTATTAGCAAAGAATGCCACACATTTCAATTTTCCTGCAGTCTCCCCTATCACTCCTCACACGGACTGGTGGATGCACACTTGGCCTCCAGACAGCACCTAAATCCTGCTAAAGCAAACAATTATCTTCAGGAGTGCCACATCCAAAATAAGTTCACACCCAGAGCTGAACTCCGCATGTAAAGACATGTGGTCGGCTCGTGTTGCCTACTTGAAGTATAATTGCATTGGTAAATTTCCATTTGAACGTTGAAAGTCAAGCACAGCATTGACATCTCTCTTCACCAGCCGCCGACAAACAAAGTTCTCCTGTGCCTCTGCCGCAGTTCCGTCACGTCTGGCTGCAGGTGCCAGAGAGCTGCCTCGGCACCCGCGGCCCACTCAGCCCACCGCGATTGGAGAGGTTTAGTTAAGTAACCCCATCCCACAGCTCCCTCTTTGTACAGATAATTCTAGCTCTGAATAAACTGTCAATCACATCCAGCAATTGTTCCCATTTCAGAAGGAGAGGAAAATTAATGGCTGCTGAATCAAGAGAGGTGAATAACATTAACTGATGCGTGTGAGGTACTTGAATGCTGAAAAGCATAGCAAAAGTGCTAACTATTGTTCCCACTGGTGATGGCTTGTCAATGCCCTGATGCCATCAAAAAGCAGCCCTTCTTCCCTTTCCAGTCCTGAAGGATTACAAAAAAAATAATAAGTCACCAAATCCTACACCATCATACTTTAGGATAAAATTATTTTTCACCTGTAAGTTGACATATCTTTACAGAGCTCAGACCGGCTGTATAATTCCTGATGGTGCTTGGACTCAGACAAGCAGCAGCTAACAGTTGTCTCCTGGCGTTTAATTCCAAGGGCCTGGTGATAAAATTAAACAGCTTTAGGGATGTTTCAGCAGCGAGTGTGCTTGTTCAACAGCCCTTCTGCTAAGGGTATCAAGCTGGATCAGGCACTGTATAGAGGATTTATTTTGCATGAATGAAAAAAATCCCCTTTAAGCCTTTCTTCCCCAATATTAATTCTCAATTTAATGTCTTTAAGTCTAGAGCTGGATTTGCATTTGCAGCTTCCACATTAGGGATTAGGTGCATTGGAACAACCCATCCAGGAGGGAAAGTCTTCCACTCACCCTGATATGTGGCCTGATCCAGGCAGCCCACTCCAGCTTTCCAATACCTCATTTTATGGTGCCCTAGTGGCTATAGCACTCACTAACTACACTGGGAAACCCAGTTCTTTTACAAAAGCTTAAAAGCCCTGGACAAATAGTGAGAAAGATTTATACATTATTGTTATCATATTGCCCTTAAAGGCAGGCCAGTGTCAAATAGCTTTTAAAAAGAAACTGGTTGTGATTGGAAAATGGGAAGATAACATGTAAGTGCTCATGAGATAAGAAAACATGTTTGCAAAAGACATGGCTATGGATTAAAAAATGAAAGGTATCCTTGCAGTGTTTAGATTCCTGGATTTAGTTCCAAAATATATTGGTTTTATTATACAACTTGAAATTACATAGCACTTGGAGAGGTGTCAGTTTCACTGTGGTTACCTAAAAACATTTTATTAAGTAACATGCCTGTCACAAAAGTTCTATTATGCAAAGTGACATCTGATTTTGAAAAAAAATGCAGAAATGTGAATATTGAGTCTTTCCAGCAGAGGCATTTACGTAAGGAAAATAACCTTCTACACTGGGAACTCAATACACAAGTTCATTTTTAATTATTTACATTAATGCCAATTCTAGGGCATTAACATAAATGCTACGCAAAACAAAAATTTCCATTTGTTATACAACTTACATTTTTTTCTAAATGGAACAATTATATACATCTTGCTTGAACAAAACCTTTATAAACCAAATCCAAACAGTAGTGTCCAGGTTAAGTCAAAAGCCAGATGATTTTTTTGTTTTGGTATTATGGGACTTAGTGTGGCTTGACTGCAAAGAAGTAAAAAGGAATTTTAAAAAAGTACCAAAGTAAACCAGTCCCTTGTCACCTCAAGAGGAGACACTCAAGTGAGAATGTGGCAATATAGAGCAGGCTGAAGCTACATCTCTTTGGAAAAGGGAAAGAGCTTTTAATCTTGATGTAAAGAGTAGTCAGGTGTCCCAAACGAGTTTTTTTAAGGTCTCTTTAACCTTAAAATACTCATTTAGGACATCAGGTGAGCAATATAGTTAGCAACAGGACTGACTAATATGATCAAGATATCAGCTGGGAACCATCAGGTCAGAGTGCAGCATTTATATTACATTGCTAATTTTTTCAAATTTTACTTAAGAATTGTAAGTATAGGATGTAAGTGTGCAGTCTGTAGGGGTAAACTAAAACAAAATTCAACATCATAACTGCAATGGATACAAAAGCATAGGAAATATACAGAAAATAAAAGATGATGGGATAGCAATATCTGTTAACCACTTAGATGGCAGTTTCAAGATCCATTATTGATCCAGGTCAAGTCAGTAATGTCTCTGGGAAGAGAAGCACTACTGCCTCCAGAGTAATAGGAGACACTTCTGTGGGTTAAGAATTTGCTAGCAGAAGCAAAGAGACAACTGTTCCTAGTTATTATTTTTCTTCCTCATCTTGAGATAATAATATTGTATTTTAAAAATGTAATTGATTTTTCATTTGAAAGAGAGAAGTGCACTAAAAATGCAATCATTCAATTTGCTCCTTCCTATGTGATTTCCATCTGTCAGAGAGGCCACACAGAGTCAGCCTGACAGCACTGGCAAAAAAGAGGAAGAATGAGCAAGAGATCTCCCTCTGTGGCAGAGAAATCCTCTCAAGCATCAGTGTTTCAGCTGGATTACAAGGTTCCTGCTGGAAGCAAATCCAAATTTTTTATGCCCCTGCAGGGTTTTCCATAAAACTGGTTGTTTCCACTTATATAGTACTTGTATAATTTTACCGTTCTGAAAATGGAAGTTCAAAACCATAAAGTTTGGCAATCACATTCTCTGTTTCACAATTTGAACTGCAAAATCATCTCTTGTTCATCACTTTATTCAATAAAGAGTTTTGGTCTAAATAGCAAATTAAAGGAAAACCCCTTGAATCCTCATTCTTTTATTTGAGAATATACCTAGTCTCAGTGTTTTAGGTCTGTCTCAGACCAGAGAAAGCCACGTGTACAGACACCTATGACAAAATATGGAGAGTACACGACAACTGGAGACACAAATGACAAGACACTGGCCCATTAAGGAGCTGTTAAGCAGTCCCCACACTCTGTTATAGAAGGTACTAAAATCTGATGGCCAATAACCACTTGGACTGTATGTGCTCAGACTCAATTTCTTCTTGTTAACATTTTAAATGCAACTATTTTTAAATCAGAAACAAGGAACGGCTGGCAGATCGTCTTATTTGGGTGTCTTCCCTGTGGCTGTTTAATTTTCTTTTCTTAGAGCTTTTGCTATTCACAAAGCTTTTTCTTCTGTTTGTGACTGTGTTAATCATTTATGAGATTACATAATTCTCTGCCACGGGACAAATGTCAGAGCATTGCAAGCTCCCTTAGGTACCTGATAAACTAGAAGACTAGGTTCTCCTTCATACAAGACAGAAGTCAGGAAAGCATTTGTTTCATATACAAAAGATTCCCTCCTAACCTTTCTAAAATTTTCTAAAACAAATTACAGACATGGATAGCAATACAGGTGAAACTTGAAGTGACCACTTGTATTTCACAGCTCAAAGCTCACTATTCGTGCTTAGGTCTGAAACTTTCTGGAAGGGGCTTGAAAACTTTACTCAACCTGCCATTTCCATCCAGCTGCTACAAACACAAACCAGAATGTGCTTTACCTACTACACCACGCAGACAGTGCCAACCCTCCAACAGCCAACAAGCTGTAGGACAACTTTACACAGGAAGTTCTTGAGCCCCCCAGATTAAGATGGGTGTGGTATAAACTCTGCCCGTTTACAAGACCAGTTTCTCTTAAAGCATTTCAAATTTTCCACTTAATTAAATTAAAACTAAAAAATTACAGAGGCACAGATAATAAAGCTTCAGGAATACTAAGAACTCAAACAGCAATGAAGTGCATTTTTTATTCCTTTATATGAAGCATTTGCTCACCATGAAAACCCCAGTGGCTGTCTTAAACTTGTTTTCATAAGAGACTAAATTTGAACAACCTCACAGAGAGACAGGATAACACCTTCTCTGTTACACAGCCAAGGAGGACATAAATAGATGTAGCTAACATAGAAGAAACTTTTAAAACATCTCCTTACTTGTATAACATGAATGACTGGAGATATTAATAGATACACCAGGGAACTTGACATATTAAACATTATTTTTACTCACACCATAAATCTGAGAAACCACAGAACAGAGTCAATTCTGCTAATATTGATCACAGATAAGAATCTAAAGACTGTCAAGGAACCAAGTAAAAACCAACCTACACCTGGGGTTATTTGGGGGATGCAGTGTTTGCTTTTTTTCTTTCTGACATTAAACTCCATCACAGAGGACACAGGTATTTCCATTGGATTGATGAAAATAATCTGTTCCCTACATCAAGCCTTAGGCTTAATAAATCTTTCATTATGAACCTGAAGAAGCCCTCTTCCATTGCACAAATTGTGCTAACCGGCCTAGGAGACTAACAGGGTCTCACCAGTTTGCAGATTTAATAAGCAAGAAAAATAAGTCAACTTTTACTCTACTTTTTTCATGTAAAGAAGGAAAAGAAGAAAAAAACAAAATCTGTCGTCAGAAACGTTAGCTGGCAAAGACAGCAGCCAAGCACATGATCCAAGGAAAAGATTAAGCTCATTAGAACCAGTGGAAAACAAACGAGACTATAGAATAAGAGAGGATAAGAAAACACTCCTAAGGAAATGATCTTAAAAATATGCATAAATGGGAGCTATTTCTTGCTCTGCAAAATACTTCCTCAATGGCCTCCAAGAAGTCACTCAAGACAATAGGGTTCAAAATATCAAATAGCCATGCTGTGAGTCAGAGACTTGGTTTTACTTCTTGCCCTGCCATTAACCCACTGCGTCGTCCTGGCAAGCCATGCTGCTTCTCTAAACCTTAGTCATCTCACCACTGAAGTTAAGAGAGTGATATTTTTTATCATTAAATATTTAGATGAAAAGTCCACCCTTTTCTTAAAGTAGGGATTTCTTCTATTAGCTTTGATAGAGGTTTCACTCATTTAAGAGTAGATTTTGTTTCAGTGCCTCTCTACAGTGGAGACAATCTCATTTGGCCAATACACAGTATGACAGAAAACACTAATGATGGTCTATTGCATAGAAATTATTCATGGAGAGATAAGGTAGAATTATAGAGGCCACCTGTTATGATTCAATCAATCAATTCTTGAATCATTAACTCACAAATGTTAAAGTCCTTTCAAAAATATCTGCTCCTGAATAGACATTTTCTCTCAGTTATCAAACTTTTCAGGATAGATGGCTGAGAAATGAGAAGTTCTAGGCTTGCTTACTCTTCAATAAACCCTCAAGCAGTTTCATGCAGTTCAGGCTAATGTGATATGCTGTTGGTCCAGAACACCTACTGTGGCAAGCAGTGTGGGCTGTTCACCCATGCAACAACCACCAGAGCTGTAGACCTCGTTAGTCAAACTTTGAAAGCAAGGAGAAAATTAAATAGAGATTAAGAACTAAAATAAACTCTTTCTGAGCAAAAAGGATGACCTAAAACTTTGCTGCAATGTAGTCCCTGAAGTCCCTAGATGGGCTCATTTGTTCTGCATGCTTGGAACTACCTGAAGATGCAACTCAAATATCACTCATTGGAAAAGAAAGCCACTCATACATGCACACAACACACAAACTCCAAATGTGCAAGTTTACTTCTAAAATAAGACAGCAAGTCTGTATATTAGTGCAGCCAGTGGGAGACTGGAGCCAGATCAGCAGGCAGCTTGCTTCCATCTAGTCCATTGCTTTTGTCCCAGAGACAGGCAACCATGCCTGAGGAGGAAACAACCCAAATGTCTGAACACCTCCTCCTTTCTGATCTGGCTTGGAGCATCTGCAGCTGAGCTGAAAATGCTCCTGTCTTGATGGTAGGCAAGGAGCTTATTCCTCACCCCTGTCCTGTAGAAACCTGGATGCCATTCCAAGCTGCAGCAAATGAGATGTTCATCCCTTTCCACAGAGCCAGCAAGGTCTGCCCCGCTCTGTCAGACTACAACAAGGCCCTTCAGCAGCAAACACAATGATAGGAAGAGGAAAGAGAAAAAACTAATTGCCACATTAGGGCAAAAGTGGGGACTGCCCCTCCTGGGAAGGTGGCAACGTGGGGCCTTTGGTGTGGGTCTCCAACTGTAGTTATTGATGTTTGGACATATTGGGCAACAACACATGCCTTACAGCAATATTAAGCACAAAATCAATTGCACTGTTCAACTTCAGTTGAAGAAAATCTGTGCAAGCCTGTGATAATTTTCTGTGTCTATCTTAAAATCTTTCTGCTGTGCTACAGTTGAGCCGTAATAATACTGTTTACTCAGTTTTTTTCTTTTTAACAGAGGTAGTCTTCCAGGTCTATTCAGCAATCCTTGAAATGCTTGAGCCATGCAGGTTCACCCTCCTCTCAACAGATGTGTTATTTCCTCCAAGTAAAGTTTATACACACACAATAGAAATATTTCAACCCTTTTTGTATGGGGGATGTTCTTCCCTAAGTATTGAATGACTTTATCTACAAAAATAAGAAAAGTTAAAAATTCATTAAGAAAATTTAACCCATTTATATTACAGTAGACAAAGTGGTCATATTTCACATCCAGTGTGGTCAAAACACCTTCATAATGGGAAGCTTTGCATTTCCTAAACTTGTGCTTTATGATAGGCTACCTTCATGTGACATTAAGGAAGTATTTTTCACTCTCTCCTTGCAACCCCTTCCCTCCTGGAACAAAAAAATGAAATAAAAAAAAAATAAACTCTTTAAAGTCTGTAGAAGGACAACAGCTGATGACAATAAAAAAGGCAGCAAGTGTGGGCTTTGGTGTTCACACTAAAGAGAATCCTAACCTTGAAAGAGTGGAGAACAGCGCAGATGTACTGAGGCCCTGACAGCAAAAACTATCTCACATGCTGACCCAAGGCATTGCAGTATAATCATGAGAAGGTAGATAGCAAGTGAGCACATATATCCTTCAGGTCCTTGACCAAGGAGGTCTCACCCAGGAAATCACTGCTTCATCCAAAACAAGATAAAGATAATGGTAAATATACCATGGGGCTTCTTGGAATGCCACCAGGCATAGCTACCTTCATCACAATGGCCTGCATTTTCAAGGATATTATGGATTGTCTAAGATAACATTCATAGGTTTAAAGGGAAAATTAAATACATGTTGCTTGAAGTCTATATAAGCTTCGCTTCTACAAACACACGAACAGGACGATAAAATCATGTCTGCTAGAGGGGTGCTCTGAAAACCACAACAGGCCATCCAAACTACCTACAAACCCCCATGTTTTGATCCTCTATGATGAGTCTAAGTCAATTCAACTGAAACAGAATTACAAAGGAAGAAACTACTGACCTGCCTAGTATCAGCCTACCAAGTGGACTTGTGCCAGTTCATCAGAAAACAGAAAAAATACCTGTTCCCTGAGCAACTTTAGCCTAAAGTCCTGAAAAGCAAGAGATTGCTGGGACTTGTAGTGAAGTTTCTGTGATTGACTGTCAATTGGATAGACCAAAAAAGATAAACCAAACGAGTCCTAGGACTCCTGAGGTAAGAGATAGACACCTGAAAACACACTACACTAAGAAGGGATATCAGCAAAAAGCATCACCACATATTGGGATGCTGCACATAGCAAGAAAAAGAGGAGAGAAAATAGGTCTTGGAGCTGCACTACACAAAAATTCTCACTAATGACAGTTGCATTTAATGCCACTCCAAATGACTAATTTTGATCTTCTATAAATAACTGAAGTTAGAATAAAACAGGAACACTGTTTTTGTCACTAGCAGTTGTCAATGAAACAATTGCCTGCTGCCTCTTTCTCCAACTGAAAGGATATGGAGGGAAGATGACTGCTTATTAGGAGAGATCTTGGATGGGATGGCCAGGATAGTGGTTGGACTTGACGAACAGAAGTGCCTTTTTAAGCCTGTGTTCCTGAAACAAGTCTGACCAAGTCTGCTGAGCTTAGACTCAAACCATGCAGGTTTTTTTTGGTGACAATTAAAAAAAACCCAAAATGAACAAAAAATAACACATAAAAACAACAATAAAAACCCCAAACCACAAAACACCAAAAAAGTCAACAACAAGAATCTCTAAAGAAAGTGCAAACATCATCATTTAGGTGGCAGTATCAGTGCTTCCCATCATCTTGTCTCTACCCCAAATGTGCCTGTTAATCTCCAATATTGCTGTAGTTTAATCACGTATTAGTCTCTAAAGTATTATACTAAGCCATAACACTTCACAAATGTTTGCAGCGATAACCACACCCTTAAGAGAACATGCCACAATCTTGACGTGTCAAGCCATCACAGAATTGCAGAAGGATTGAGGGTAGAAAGGACCTCTGGAGTCCTTCTGGTGCAACAGCCCAGAACAAAAAGGGCCACCTAGAGCTGATTGCCTAGGACCACATCCTGCTGAGTTTTGAACATCTCCAGGGATGGTGACTTTTCTGGTCATCCTCACAGTGAAAAATTGTTTCCTAATGTTCAGAGGGAACCTCCTATTTCAGTTTGTGCTCTTGCCTTTGGTCCTGTCACTGGGTGCCACAGAAAACAGCCAGGCTCCATCTTCTTTACACCCTCCATTCAGGTGTTTATACACACTGATGAGATTCCCCCTGAGCCCTGTTCTTCCAGTTCAAGAGAGCTTTCCCAGTTCTCTCAGCCTTTCCTCAGTGGAGGGATACTCCCCTGAGGTTTTTAATAATTTGCAAGGCCCTTCATTGGCCTACCTCCAGTATGTCCATGTCTCTTTCATAGTCATTCATCCCCACATCATGCCTTTAATGTATTGTCCAGTAGAAAAACATTTCTAAAGCTAGAAACCAAGAAACATCCTAAAAGGAAGCATGAGCAGGTGCTCCAGGATTTATCAACAAAAAAATAAATATAAATATAAGGACAAATATATTTTATTATTTTAACAGCTGTAAGCAAACTAACATCTACACTAATTAGGAGTAATGAGACTTCAAAGAATCAGAAAACAGGAGGAACTTATAGAAAACATGGAGTGAAAAACTACATAGGTTGCCATTCACATGAAGGAAAAAAAACAGGTAAAATCAGAAAGGTAAAGAGGCAAAACACTTTACAAGTAGGGAAGATTGTCTAAGTACCCCAGGAAGAAGAGGAAGACCATTATTTCAGTTAATTAACAGGTCCATTAATCAACAGGGAAGGAGAGCCTACAACGAGACTAAAGTATTCAAAGCCTCCTCATCATAGAAAAGTTAGTTATAATTAAGTACTTAAATTAGCTTTAACAATGAAGGAGAAATACAGGTCAAAACACAGAAAGAAAAGGTCAAGAAATATTTAGTTAAGTTAGTTTTATTCACATCACCAAGATGATAATATTTACCCCAGTATTATTTAGGAACAAGATGAAAAAAAATTGTGGAAAAAATGCAAGTGTTATTTCTGGGTAAAAACCAAATAGTGTTTAGTCTTAAAAAAAAAAAAGG
>WEKY01014556.1:6151-16438 GCA_013390045.1 Picathartes gymnocephalus
TCAAAAGGTATTTATGAAAAGAATGCAGTGTTTATAGCAAAGCTCTATCTACAAAGGAGAAGGAAAGGTCAGTTTTCTCTGAGTGTAAGAAATAGAAGGAAGTAGAAATGGCCACAACATCCCCAGTCTTTTTTTTTTTCATTAGAAACATCCATACTAAAAATTCTTACATGTTTTTAACTTAGAAGGCTCTGACCAGTTAGTAGAAGAATACTCAGTAAAGAGGGAAGTTTTCAGTCAAATGAGCTTTGTACTTTTCTTCCCCAAATAAAAGAATACAGTTTTGCAGAAGCTCAAAGAGTTACTTTCTGCTCAAAACATTTTTGTTTCCTGGGCCAAAAAAAGTATTTTCCCCTTTCTATTATGCTCAGTTATATTAATAGTGTCTTAAAAAATAAACAGCTTTTATAAAACAAAATGTATTTAAAAACTGCAAGGTTTCACGGCAAGTAAGTTTTAGCCTTCATTTCCTGACAGAAACCTAACACACTTCTTCCTATTTCATGCCTGATAGTCTCTGTGATCATTTGCTTTGCATCAGGATCATTAACTTGTTTCAGTCAAACTTGTAAAACATGCGAAAAGTACAGAACTCCAAAAATATCCCCTTTTCAATTAAAAAACAGTTAAATAACAGTATAAAGAGAACTGTTGGTTATATGGAAGATTATTTAAAATGTATGAAAAGCTTCTTCTGAAGAAGGAGCAAGAAAAAAGAACAATTTAAAATAACTGCTTCTTCACGTCCTTCAATATTTTAGTTTTTACTTTAAAAAACTGTATAGTCTGATCAACTGCAAAAGAACTGCTCTTCTCTCATCAGAGATATACTCAATACCTGACCTCTATGTATGGATAAATGTATTCATATAAACTCTCTCATATCAACAATAAATAGATACATCTATTAGCTTTAGTTATAGACACATGTATCTTTATCTTAAATACACACACTGTTCCTATTTCCAGGATAATATAAATGAATTGCTTTATACTTGCATAAACAAAACTTTTTTTTTTTTTTTACTTACATGCAAATAGCTACCATTACGACCTTCCCTGGTCCCTTGAAAAACATAGCTGCTGTACTGGAGCGTGGCTACATAAAGAAATAACAGATTATTTAATAACTAAATCTTGACCTCATGAGATACCCACCATACAAATTATTAAATAAAAAACTTTGCACTACCCTGTATTGCAAAAGTTCTTGAAGGCAACTAATTTAGTACTGAATGTTCAGCCAAACTGCAATTAGGTCTTACATGCTTCTACAAATGGTTGGTTATAAAAAAGATAAACAGTCAATGAAGTCTCCAGCAGAGGCCACTGTAGCCTTAAGGCCCAGAGTCTGCTAAGGAATCATTCTACACACCCAAGCACCTTGATCTACAGTATGTGTCTGCTTAAGCAAAGAGGAAGGGCCAGCAGTGCATAGACAAAACCATTCATCTTCTGCGGTCTTTTTCCTTAAAGAAACTTACTGAGGTTTTTTTAATTAACAATATATTCACTGCACATATTAACAGGTTATATATTAAATCATAAGCACAGCTACAATTTTGATAAGAAGGCAACTGAAAACAACCCCTCTTACTGGTGAATTACACTGTCACAGTAGGAACCCATTCGAGCAATCATCAAAACATTTACTACTGCTTAACAATCAGATATAGATCTGGTATATTACAGTGCAAAAAATATTCTAATAATATTTAGTTACACAAATTTTCCTTCAAAAGGTCTCAGAATACATTTCATGACACTTTTCTAGCCAAGTAATTGAAAACATCCTTACCTTAGTATTTCCAAAGAACTCCTTGTATTCCCACAACAGTCTTTGGTTTCTAAACAGATCTGCAACACAAAATTATCATCAATATATACTAGTAACCAGCAGCTTCAGGAACGGAAGTCTACTTTTTTTATGCAGCAGACAGCTTCTAATAGGAGCTACATGATCTATCCATCTGTGAAAAAGATCCTCTCTTGATGTTGTTAATCAGAAACGTGTTGTTATACACTCTTGCAAAATGTCAAATACAATCTGTTATGATCCTATACATTGTTACTATTTCTACCAAGAAATGATAATGCACAGAGGGAAAAACTCGATACATTTCTGCAACTTCAAGCATTTTATTTATATCCAAGAATTATTCTGCAAGTCAATAAAAAATTTTAAGCTCCTATCTGCACTTTCAGTACACTTACAGATACCTTAAGAGGTACCTGCAGTTCCAGCCTTTTTGCCAGAAGGGTGTTCTAGTAGCAGAACTGTTTAAAAAAAAACCTGACCTCTCATTTTAAGGTACACAACTGGACTAAGTATTTTGGAGCAGTACTGCCTCTTGTGCAATTTTAACTGACTAGATAGACCCAAATACATTACAAACTACTGATTTGGTTGTACATGTTATTGATAATACCAGCAAGGATAACAAAAATAATATTACACAAAAAAAAATAGGATTTGGGGGTACTTCTCCCCTTCTGAAACAAAAAGGCAAGCTGAATTATTTTCAATGGAAAAAATTAATAAGTAACTGTATGGTATTAAAATTTGGATCAGTTTTAACTCTTTCAGAATTCTCCATTAGAAAAAATGCAAAAGCATTGAAAATGTAGATTATCATCTAAAAATTGAAAGCCCCCCCAAAAAAAGGATGACTACAGGTCTCAAATGAATGTACATTCTTACTGTATCACAAAGATGATAATTTGCAAGATAGTAACAGACTGTATCTGCATAGATAGTAACATGTTACGTTATGATTATGCCACAAAACCTAGTCAGCAATCGCTAGTTCCAAATTTACATGTTTTCAATAAAATAAGACTACCTGGTGGATTTCTAACGATCATACTTGATTGTTACATTTCAAGGTATTTGAAAACTCTATACTCACTTTCTCTGTACTTGATCTCTGCCTCTTTACGTCGTTTTCTTTCTCTGGCAAGAGCCTCTGGACTACCCCAAACTTCAAGTGACCTGCAAGAAGTAAAAGTAACTTAACAATGCTTCTATTCATGCAACTTTTTTTTCAAGCATAAAACTATACCCTCTAATTTTATATACACAATGTAATTATTACAAAAAGCAGGATACAAAATCTGCTCAGATAGAAAATTGAAAACATTGCCCTTTCACATTGCAAACTTGACTTTTAAAACTCTTTACTATCTCTCGTATCATCCATTTTAAATGTTCTTACTTTGCCTCTACATCCGATCTCAGGTACACGGTGAAAGTCTCAGTGTCATCATGGGGACTTCGTCGTTTAATTTTCCTCAGCTGGTCTAAATCACTAAGGAAAGTGGACAAAGAGTTTAGTGCAAGAAAAGGATCATATTGTTCTAATTTGTCTTTTATATCTGGGTGATGTTCCACAATTTTGATATTACTAATTTGCTGGACAAAAAAGTGAAGTTGTCTACTTCAAACAGAACAGACAACATGAAGCAAGTGCTCTCTAGGAGACTATTGAAAACCACTGTTTTTCACATACAAAAGTCCAAATTATGTCTTCATACTATGAAATACTACACACAAGACAAACTATTAAAATGCGAAATAATAAAGCATCCAATGAATGATCGCTATGTAACTGATAATGTGCACATATGCTAAACAAAAGGCTTTATGAATTAGTATCTCTAAATGGAACTGAGAAGTCACGAGACCATAAAAGTTAAGAAATTTAATCCCAAAATTTACACTCCCAAGCTGCAAAAGGCTGAAGATAACAAAGCTACTTGGGGAAATAGATAAAATTTCTTGTGCTGAGCTACACATTAGGGCATCTACACTATTATGTAAAAAACAGGAGGAACAGAGGTGTCTCCCGTCAAACTAGATTTATGGTCTCATAAGTACAAATAAACTACTTTAAGAAGCAAGTACTGAAACATGAAAATTAAGTGCAAGCTCCTAGTCCACTGTAAAACTAAGCAAGAACTAATTTCAGCCACTTAAAACCACATACACCACAAAAAGCATTTAGAAAAAGCTGTTAAGCAAAATCACTCTACAATCACAATTACTTCTCCTGCACATATAAACAAATATTCAGAATTTAAATCTCAACTCAAACCCATCATACCTGGATTTAAGGCAAAACTCATTTATTGCTCTGACACCAGTGATGAAGTTATTCTGTGTGTATTTTGGTCCATATTCTCTTTTTTTAAGGACTGCTTTCACTTAAAAAAAGAAACAGATACACAAGTTAAGTCACTCATGGAGACTACAGCAGAAACTTCAAAAAGTAATTCAATCTAGTGTCATATTGTGATATCTCTAAGTGGAAATCTGAGAAACAATGCTTGCCAGTGATATAGAAAATTGACAGTGAAAAGGAAGGTATGTTCCTGATTGTGAATATGAGTAAGAGTAGAATGATTTAACTCCAAAAAATGCTACTTACTAAGCTGTAGTTCAGGGTTCTCAAACCTAACTGCCACTGTCAGCTACTTCACCAACTTTGATGTCAGGGATGGTGCTTGGCTACATAAACAGCATTCAAATATGGCCATTTGAAAACGCCTGGTCTAGCAACTGAAATAGCAACAGATTCCCCCATTTCTATTTTTCCCAATAATCAAGTCCACCTTCTGCAGATAAGACTTTTGACCTTTGCAGAGCATACAGAGAAATGAGAATGACTATATTCATCATTTTTCTCAACTATTACTTTCAAAATTAGTAGTCTTAACATTGGGCATTTATAACAATTAAAAACATACATTCCTTATTTATAATGCTTTTTATGTCTAGAAGATATATTCTTATCACATCAGATTTTCACACACAAGGAAATGAATACCACACATATTCAGAAAAATTATAAATGGAATTTTAAATTTATGCCATTATTTCCTGTTTGCTTGTATGTACATAACTTCATCTTATTATTAAATGTAAATCACTATACACTAACATGCATTAAAAACATGTTTATTGGAAGACTAGTTACATTCGGAAGGATGTTACACAACTAACTAACATTACAGAATACAACTTAAACCAAAAAGCTCAGACTCAGATTCTGCTGGTGAGAAGACTTTAGAGCACACATGAACTTCTTGCAAATCACAGGATTGATGTGATTTCTATAGTTGGTCCAGAACTCCTCAACTCAGGAGCCTTTCATTACATTTTCCCTACCCCATGCAACTAACGGATTGGGTGGGCACCTGGTGTCCAGCCAGGGTCAAGTCCACCACATTACTACACCCAAATGGGAATTTTACAGAACTCAGATTAGGCAGTTCATGTGGCCAAAATATATTTAGAAGCAACACTGATTAGATTAACTCTGTAATAAGAAAGAACAGAGGAAGACTTAGAACAAGGAACACGGAAGATCAAGTATTCAGCTTAGCCCCATTAAGTCTGAGAGGGGGAAAGGACGTGCCTAAAAACATGCAAGGAGAACAGACTGCAACAACACCTGAAAAAACAAATCAGTCTTTTCCTGGTGAACCTGCAGCTTAAATGAAAATCACAAAGAAACACAGAAGAGTGAGTAATTAGAAGGAATATTGCTATGTTTGATTTTTTAGGAGTCGTTTTCAAACAAACAGGTATCAAACAAAGCTGGCACACGAGTGTGTTTTAAAATGCTATTCACATAACTTGATTACACAATTGAAGAGGAGGCACGGTTCCTTACACTTGTTTTTAAATTTCTTTACCTTTTACTTGGATTGGCTGTTTAGGTGAAGACTGCTTTTGGCCTGCATTGGTTGTATCTTGTCCTGTAAAATAAAATTAAAGCCCACTGTAAATATGGAAGTACCTACTTTTCTTTTTAGTAAAGGGTTTGACTGACATAACATCAGAATATAACTTAATATTGCACTGCGCCCTGACAATTAGAAAATGTATTTGCTGTATTTCCAACATTTAAAACTCTCAAAAGACAGAAATGAAAAAAAAAAAAAGTAATTATTTAATAATAAACTGCTAGCAGCTTGCAGAAGAGCACCAATTTGCAACATATTGCAGAAAGCGCTCCGAATTTAAAAAAAAAAAATTTTAACAGTGCATTTATGGTTTAGGACAAGTTTTATGCAAAACTTTAGATTAGTAAATATAATTAATCCTATATGGCATACGGATGCTATGCATCAGAGTGTTTCAGAGCATCCAAGCTGGGATTCAATTTTAAGGGATGGAAGCTTCTTCAGTTACAATGAGTTAGCTCCTTAAAACACAGAGTATTTAAACCAAAATCCACTACTCAGATGTAACAAGCTGGAGGTGGAATGAAAACAAAGCCTTTTAGTTGGTTTTAAAAGTTGAGGATATGACTCTACTACAACAAACAATAAAATACAATTTACAATAGCGAAATGAATCTTAATATTTGGAAAACAATAAATTCCACTAATTTTAATGAGATTTCTACTTAGAAACCAGAAGTACTTCTTGAAAATTCAAACAAATATTGCATCCTTGTCTCATACATCTCAGCTTTCAGAACAAAAACCTTATGGTTCTAACATGTCAAAACAACATATTCACTATTTTGTGCCCTACTACTCTGTAATATTGGAGGTTTGCCACACATTCATAATCATTAACAAAATTTTTTAAATTACCTTATTGAAAGTGACATATTTTTAAAAATGAAGATTTTTCAAGCAGGTTAGTGTTAAGTAATGAGGTACTTGTAGCTTAACATGCTACTCAAATTATTCAAAGATCAGATTCTCTTGAAGCTTGGACTACATAACTATGTTTCAATCAGGCAACCAGTTAATGCCCTAAAAGCAACTGAGAAGTACAGCTAATAACAATTCAAGGATACTTTCTTGGAAAAATAACATTTATAAATTTACGAAGCTGATCTTACTACATAGCAAATAAGGTTGCACTGTAACTAACTAGCATTCCTTAAACAGTCATCCATTTCACATAAAAACGTAAGAAAAAAAATCCCCATTTCTTTTCTTTTTTTATTGTTTAAAATACCAAGGAGCTGATCCATTAATACTGATGATAAAAAACTTCCTCTAAGAATGTTTTGCAAAAACTGAGTAGCAGCTTCTTTTCAAAAAACATGTACAACCATTTATATCACTAAAATAAATATCACAAACACTATTTAACAAAAGATTGGGACACAAGATTTCAGAGAGGAGGAAAAAAGAAATTAAGATTCTATCCATGCGCAGAGATCTATGTACATCACGTATCCCTTCGAAGTTTACTACCTTTGCTTAGGGACTGAACAAAATCATGGCGCATCACTGAGGAAAAAGGATACAGAATACTTCCATTCACAATCACTCCTTTTCAGACAAGTAGAGGTTGATATGGTAGAATTTTCAAGACTGAACAACATTTAAGACTCATTTTTGTACTTCCAAACATCAGAATGTAATCCTCTTAGCCGGCTACAGTTACTAGCTTTTAAAGACTGTTGCAAGCCCCAGGAATACACAAGTTACTAAAGACAGAACAAATATCTGCTATCCAGACAAGGAAAAGGAAATTTTCTTTAGGAGACCACTCCATTGTAGACACAAGCACAAAGAAAGAGAGCTTTCATTTTGAAAAGCATCTGTTATCTCTTAAGCACAGTTTTCCCAGCCTGTATCTGTGCGATCCCACAGTTAATAAGCATCAAAAACAGAGGATGTTATGATGGAGCAAAGAAAAGACATTTCTGAATTTCACAAGCACCTAACAAGCACAAGATCGACAACCAAACTGCAGGGAGGGTCAGGCTATGCACAATGGATCAAATGTGAATGCTGCAGTTCTAACAACTGTCAGATTAGAAAGCTCCAGCAGATGAAACAGCTCAACCTTCTTTACCCATCATTTATAGCCTGGCCTTGAGGTACCACAGTGCTCAATAGTGACACTCGTTCAATCTTTAATTCATTTCACACAACATACCTGAAATACTAGCAAAAAAATTCAAATAAACAAGCAAAGTGGTGAAAGATGAGTAATACATTCCATTTCTTATCCTTTAAATTACTTAATCCCTTTCAATATCTACATTTTTCCTTCACCACTTTAAATTTGATTACTCTAAACTTAAACCCTTAAAATACCAGAATGACAAAGAAATAAATTTCAGCATTCTTCCCTGCTTATGCATTTGAATTTCATATATAGATCCCCACAACCAAAAATACTAAGAATTCTGCAATCATAATATCATACAATTGGAAAAAAAAATATCACTAAATATATTAAGCTTTTACATTTTTATAAATACTCTTTATTGTAGCTTAGTATTACCTGTTTCAACTTTATGCAGGGTTTCTCCACCGGCTGATCCATTTTTATCTTCTGATCCAAGATCTTTCTTCTGACCATTGGAGGTATAAACTCTCACTTGACTCATCAATTGCACAGGCAGGCGATTGCATGGTAGAATATAAGACAGGCTCCCACTTTTCAATGAAACTTGCCATCCTAACAAGGGGAAGAAAAAAAGCTTTTTCAGGCAGCCATTTTGGAACGAAAAAGAAGGGAAAGTGGTCCTGCTCTATCAGCATAAGTTATGAAAAATTAGCTTGTAAGTACTGATCCATGCTTATTCTACCCATATTTATGAACAACAAAATGAGAGTACATAGCATGCTTTCACTACCTCCCTTCAAACAGCCAGTTTTAAATTTCATTCTAACATTAAGGGGTTTTTCCCACAGTCCAGTATGCATTTTTTCCAGAGACCTCTGGATTATGTTAAAGGTTAAAAAAAAAAAAAAGCTATTTGACAAGATCAGCTTTCTGATAAAGTCCCATTCTAGTCATACTGCCTCAAAGTCTTTAAAAAACATACATTGATAAAAGAACAAATACAGACCATTACAAAACTATTAGCCAGTGTTGCCATTTCATTTCACTCTGCACAAATCACAGCTTACCAATGAAGAAAAACTGAACTGTGTGCAAATTATACAGTTGCTACAGAAATCACACAGAAAAGCACACAACATTGTACAAAACATTTTATAGGGAAGCGTCTTAAATTTTGCAACATTCACAACAGACAAATTACAAGATAATTATGCAAAAAGCCCCTTGAGAAACCAGCCTGGGTAGGCAACCTTCAATTTCAAAAGCTTAGACAAAAGCAGAGTTGCAAGTACAGACCAACCTGTATAAGCAACCAGTTTCTTTAAGGGAGCACAACACTTTTGTAGAGAGGGTAAATAACACCTCCAACCAGAAATGCAGCAGGGAAACTGGCTGCTTTGGAAAGTACTCACTAAAAAGTAAATACATTTTTAAAAATAATTAAGAGGTGCCAGCATATAAAGGCATACAAAGCATGAGCACTTAACTATGAATAACACACCTCTCACAAAGAAAAATACTATTTTATAGAACTGTTCATTCTGTAAAAGTCTCAATAGCATTTCTCTTTTTTTAATCTTCTGCACACCTGCATGTCTACATGCAACGACCTGAACCTTACTGAAGGAAAAATTTCACCAAAAAGGACAGCTCTTACTAACAGTTGTTGCAAATACGACAAAAGCCCTTAATACTGAACTCAACGCAGTTCACTAAACTTACTGATTACGAATTTATAAAACACTACAATAAATACGTGGCACAAGATGAGCAGTGTTGTTTCCTAAGCTTTGGTGGTCCTGGAGCAGTTGAAAAGGGGAAACTTAATCAGCACATTTAGAGGGCATTTTTCCTACTAATCCATGCACACACAAAAAACCGTTGAAGAAAAAGAGCATTTCTTGCAATTTAACCGTGACTACACGAAAAGGGGCAAAACTGCTTAGAATTCAAATTCCATGAGATCTGTGGCCTAAAGGAAAAGCCGGGGCTCGCTCCTCGGACCATCACAAACCCTGTTAAACCGCGCTACATTTTATGTAATTACTGCAAACTTCGGCCCCGGCACGGGCATGACGTGACCGCTTTACGTCAGACGGGGCTGGCACAGCCCGGCCGAGGAGATCCCGGCCCAGCACTGCGCTCGCAAAACACTTGCACGTTTCCTTCTCTCTACAGCCGACCCTCAGAGAGCAGTCGCCGCTCCCCGCGGGTGCCCGCAGCCGGGAGCGGTGATACCGCCTCGGGAGGGACCCCGGCTGCCACCACCGCCTGCGAGCGCCGGCACTCGCTGTGCCCCAGGCCAACGCGCGGCTCCGTCAGAGCTCCCTACGAGCCTCGGCCGGCGCGGTGCAGCGGCCCGGGCCCCGCAGGACTCACCGTGGCAGGCGCGGGGCCGCGGCGCCGCCTGGCACCGCAGGTACAGGCGGTAGAGGCCGCGGCAGCCCCGCCGCTGGGCG
>WEKY01014556.1:16702-51702 GCA_013390045.1 Picathartes gymnocephalus
CGCCTGCGCCGGGCCCGCGGAGCGGAGCCGCCTCGCGCCGGGCTGGCTTCGGGAGGCGGCTCGGCCCCGGCTGCCGCCGCCGCCGCCACGCCTGCAGCACTTCGGGAGCAGCTCTTGCTCTGTTACTGTGCCTAGTGGAGGGATAATACATATGGGTTCGTGCAACAAACGTACGCGCATTAAATTTCTTAGCACAGGTGAAAACACATTAGACAATTTTTTAATAGGGTCACAGAAATAATTAAGTTGAGAAGACCTCTGAGACCATCGAGTTCAACCTATGACCGAACACCACCTTGTCAACTACACCATGGCACTGAGTGCTACATCCAGTCTTTCATTAAACACCTCCGGGGACGGTGGCTCCACCGCCTCTCTGGACAGCCCATTCCTATAGGTCTAATGACCCCTTCTATGAAGAAATTTTTCCTGATGTCCAGTCTAAGCATCCCCTGGCGCAGCTTTAGACTGTCTTCTCGTCCTGTCACTTGTTACCTGGGAGAAGCAGCCGACCCCCACCTGGCTACAGCCTCCTTTCAGGCAGAGAGTGGTAAGATTTCCTCCGAGCCTCCTTTTCTCCAGGATAAACAACGCCAGCTCCCTCAGCCATTCTCCACAACTCTTGTGGTCCAGAGCCTTCACCAGCTTAATTTACTTTCCCTGGACATAGATAACATTAAAGCACGTACACTTAACTCTGTTTGCGTGATTTCGATATGAAAATGTGCTCCCCTAGCCTAAGCCATCCCCTAAAGTGCACTTCCCAGATCAGTGCTGATAAAGTAAGATTGAAAATGTTGTCTTTCTCCAGGGAGAGTGCCATGTGGCTGATCCTGTGCTCCAGGGTTGTAAGGGCTGCCTGTGCCCAGCTGTGACACCTCCTGCCCTGCTCACCTACGGCCTGGCTCAGGACCATGCCTGTAATCAGTCTCACTGGCACTGTATTACACTCTTTTTTATAAAAGTTTTTTTTCCAGTATAGCTTTGATATTGGTTTACATGACTGAGAAAATGTCTCAGGCTTCCTTGTCTTCATTGGCGCACTCAGAGGAACATGGGAGCTCCCCAGAAGTTAGTTTGATAGGGAATTTGGACAATTAATGTACCTGATAATCCACAAAGCATTTGATCACTGAGGAGAGTTATTACGGTGCCTGTCTTTAACATACACAATTAGATTGTGAACAAAGATTGCTGGCACATCTTTACCAGCCACCTAGTAAGCAGCATTGCCAAAACAAGTTTTCCTAGAAGCCCAGGGGAGGCAGATTGAAGTAAAATACTTCCACAGAATAATTAACACTCATCTTCCCAGTAGGACAACTGCAGCCATACCAAATGAATCATGAGTATTGCAACAGATGCTGTTTCATTACATACCAGATGTACAGCACTGGAGTTAAATGCTAAATTGACTGGAAGTTGTAAAGCAGCACAGGTGAGGTCAATTCACCAATTTCAGCTGGAGTCTAACATGCAGCTGATATATGTTTTGCTGGCTGCTTGTTATTTTGGCAATAGCCTAACAGAAAAAAAAAAAAAAAAAAAAAAAAAAAAGGGGGGGGTTAATAGTTCTCTACTTTTTTCCTCTACATAAAGATGTTTGAAAGCATATAGAAATTCTTCAAACATTTCTAATTCCTGAAGAGTAATTGCTATACTCTAAAAGAGATGCTAAGTTTAGGTTTATTGTTTCCTCTCTAAAACCAAATGAAACTACTAAGTATTTCATATTCTTTTATCCATCTGAATAACTGAATTTGTTTTGTCTGGTTTTGGCATTGTAAATATGAAACAGGAAGGAAAATAATAAAACTGGAATACCATAGACAGATTAGTAGATACTAACAGTGTAGTGGTCAACCAGGATTTACACAATCAGCTGCTGTGCATGACCGTTTATATTGGCAAACACTGAAAACTGATGGAGACAAAAAGCAAGTAAAAGAGCATTAATAACAGCCTATTCTGCGTGGGATAGCCATGTACGTAAAGCAATTCATAATGAATTACCAAGACTCCTGACATGCAGCTGCAGCATCCTAAGAAAAAAATATCAACCTTATTTATGCGCATCTCAACCATTAGTTATCAATCACTAGCAATGAACAGAGAAACATCCTAAATTATATAATATTTCAGGACATCCAAACTGCATTTAAGAACTTTTTCCCCGTGGCAAAGAATACTATATATAGCAAATTGGTGAGATCTTGTTTTCAGTCAATATTGCTGGAATTGCATCCTAAGGTTTAATTTTGAATGATGGTTATTCAGTGGCTACTTTAAGCCTGTATTTCATAAAATGAAGCTAGTAAAAGAAAACATAGTCTTATTCACATTCAAGTTGCTAAGTGCTAAACTGATAAAAAAAATATCATTTCTATATACCATGCTTGTACATGGGCTTTTGTGCCATCTGAACCTCTGTCTAGGGAACAGAAGTTACTAGTATACCAATTGTGTGAATATCTTGGTACGTTGCTCATAAAAGGGGGGAGACTTGCTACCACATCAGTCATTTCCTCAGGCCTCCTTTTGCAAAAATTCTAGAACCCTTTTTTATACAGCATATTACCTTGCCTACAAAAAATTAGAAGGATAAGTTGCCTTACCAGGTCTTCAGGAAGAACAGGGACTATGGTTACAACCTTTTAAGATTTAGAACTTGTTTTATGGAGACAATTGAAAAGTTTACATAGAATTGCTTGCAGATCAAGAAAGACAGGTGACTGGATTGAAATGTAGGCCTTTGAAAACTTCTGTTCCTCATTCCTGTTTATTTAAAATAACTCAGTAACTGACTGTATTACTCAAACTACAACAGTCCATCATGATGAAATTCTCCAGTATTACTGTCTAGCAAGAAATATGTGATATGTAAAGGCTAATAAGAAATGAAGGATTTTATTGTTCCTTGTATGAAAAATGACATGATATAAAGCCAATCTGAATATTTTTTAATCTGAAATTCATTAAATATTTCAAGTTCATCCAGTGGAGAGAGACTTGCAATGTCACGAGATCCACAGGAAGAGCTGATGGTATCGACTTAATATAGTTTAAATTACTCTTCAGGATTCCCATCATATCCTGCCTTGTGGGTCTCTCATACAGCATAGCAAGGGGAAAAAAGGGAAAAGACTTTTGATTTTTGTACCTTTTATGATCCTACACATATACAGTTAACACAAAGCAGCTACATACCAATAGTACAAAAAAAGTGTGAATGCATAAAAGTGTCCAGTGATCCCAAACAGCCTTTACATTTTTCAGGCAAACCATTTAAATTCACAGAAAATGAGACAATATTTTGTGACAGGCAGGTGCATGAGGAGAATGACTTCTGAAGCACAGAATGGTGAATCTACAGAAGCTTGCATAACACCACTCTGAGTCACACAGGTCTGTAAAGCTATTTCATGGTCATTGAATCAAAGATCTACATAAACTAAAAGTAAATATTTTCATTTCAAGCACATGGATAAGTGTTTTCAGTTATTCACATGCAGTTCATTCACCTGAACATCAGTGGTCACCTGCAGTTTCTTGAACTGGGGGCAGCAGTGCACAACAAGCCGTTTCACCCCCAGCAACAGCAGCTAGTGACTGCCAAAGGACAATAAATCATGAAAAGGCACTATTCTCCTGAGAAATTTAAACGGAAAATTACTTTCCTGTAGCCAATAGACTCAGGAGGAGCACATTACATTACTAAAAATTTTTAGCTTCATAATGGCAAACCAGCCACTAGAGGTCAGTGGTTTGAAATAAAATTAGCACATGGAAGAAGAACTCCATTTCATTTCAAATGGACAAATCATATAATCAAATAAAATTTCCAGCCTCTGAGTAAGGAAAAAGAACTCTCAAGGTTAGCAGCACTTACCTTTATCCAAAAGCAAGAAAGCAAGCTTAGAATTATTAAAAACAATACTAGGTACATAATATGTAAAATACTGAAACAACTACTCATGCTGTACACTAATATGCAGACATGCAGAAGAACACAGGATGGAAGGAAGCTTCTTGCATCATCAGCTCCACTTGTCCTATAATTTCTTATATGAACCAAGCAAGCTTAAAAGCAGCTTGATTCTTTTGCTCATAAGGAAACAAAGGAATTACAAGAATGTGAAATAAGCTCAATTAGTACTTTTGAAGTGCATAAAGGCACCATATTAGAAACACCTGTACAGTGCAAGAAATCTTCTTTAAGAACTATTTCCCTTACAAATGTCTACACCCTGCAAAGAGAGAAGGCTGCCAGAGGACAGGAAGAGGCTGTTTCATCATGGAGTGTGAAGTGTATTAACATTTCCAAAAAGGGGAAAAAACCCTCTAAGTATTACATTTTATTTAGGCATTTATCTATTGCTGTAAATATACATATACATCATCCATTCACAGTACACACATATTGATACAACTGAACATCTTACCTCTGCCCCAGTGATGTTAAAAAATTTGAGATAATTAAAAATGTGAATAGAGCCATTGGATGCTCAAACACATGAATGCTGAACCTCATGCTTGTTGCTGTACCTGTAGTTTTCTAAGGCTTCAATATTTCTCTGTATTATACAGTTATACAACTGAAAATGCCACTAGACATATGAAAATCCAGAAAGTCAACCTCCCATTTCCATCTGCCATTACAAAAAAATGTCATTAATGGCTTTGATTTATACTGCATCACTGAAAGTATTCACAATTATTTTTGTTGTGCTTTAGTCAGAACGTAACTGAAGTTGTTACAGCAGAAAGTATGTTGAAAGGGATTGTAATAAGCAGACATCTGTTTGGTCAGATTTTCTAGATTAACAAAAATTAAATCCAAAAATATTAAAATACTAAGTTTAAAATATCATCTTCTATGCAAACGTACATCAGGACAAAACCTCATGATTTGCACATACAAGATCTTCCCCCAGATTGCCAAAAGAAAAAAACACAGCAGAGCAACACAGAAAGAGAAAAGTCGAAAGAAAAAAAAGGCCAAGAAGCCCAGAGCATTTCTTTCTTTTTCACTATAGAAGCTTCGAACACGATAGAGAAGAACACATAATTCCACTGCAGCTGTTTTTCATTTTAAGTAAACCAAGATTAGACTGTCAGCTCCTGTACAGTGTGACTATTTCAATACTATTTTAATGGAGAACAAATTATACATAATTTGCAGCTTGAAAACTTAAGTACTATCCAGAGGATACTGATGACATGAAACCATGAATGGTGAAATGGGGTTTGTGAAAGCAACAGAACACCCAGCAGCATTCCCAGTCATCTTTGTGTCACAGAACTGGTGTGACTCTTGGAATGTCCTTCATAGGGCCAGCAGTTGGACTTGCAGATCCCAATGAGTCCCTTTCAATTCCACACATGCTATGATTCTGTGATATTCTGTGTTCTCATTATTTTTCTCCCCGTTCTTCTACTTTCTTTTTTTATTGCATTTCTATGTTCATGAAAACAACAGCTGATATTGCTTTAACCTCTACAGATAGGTTAAATAGTAATAGTAAGTAATAGTCGTGCACCTTTTACAATTTCTGATTTTCAGCTTAATTTTCATGTGAAATAACTAACTGATGCATCATCTTCATCTTCATACTCCTGCCTTTAACACTGGCAAAGGAGCATGAGTGAATATTCATAGGGACACATATAGCAAATGAAAATACCATGATCTGCACTTGTTCCAGGAAAGCAGCTTCCTCATGCCAGGCAGGAGTCTGGCCTGTTACAACACTCATCTCACAAGCAAGTTTACGTGGTCAGATGCAGGGAAGCTGTGATAGAGATGAACTCAACCTAAATTAAGAACAAAGTTTTTCAAGGCTCCTCAAAATACAGTCCATGCTACTGCTTTTACAAAACCCCAGCTGGATGGTGGTAGCCTGGTGTGGCAAAATACAGACCATCTACCTGGATGGCACCTAGGTTGAACAGAAGTCGGCTACTAACTGTGCCATCACCAATGAGCTAAGCCTAGCCCACAAGATGCAGGTAACATAGGGTCACATTATTAAAAACACTGGTTCAAAATTTTGCTTAGTAGTTGCAAACCAAATTGTTATCCTGACAAAAATTTCAAGTAATTCAGCAGTAACCACAACTCATTTTCAGTTCAGCAGTGGCACCTACTTAGGTAGTAGGATGTAATCATAGTCACAAAGTAACCTATTTTAAAATTAAAAGGACAGGACTTTTGCCAAAACACAGATGTACAACTTTCTCTGCTAACACCTGCACTGAAAATATGGCAGCAAACTGGGCACATAGATTTTTTTCCACACGACTTGGTATTACCTATGCCAGATATAAAGCAGAATAGTTCCAAAGAACTAAAGAAAGGGATCAGCTCTTTTTTTTTTGTTCTGATATACACCTTAATCCTCCTGTTTCTCTAGAAAAAGTAAATGAGGTGCTGCAGTAGCTCACTGCATTCTGCACTATTCTAAACACATACACAAAAAACCAACACCCAACATGCACTTGGAACACTTAAAGCGGTTGGTCAATAACTCAGACTCAGAGATTTGAACTTAAAGTGCTGTTTTGCAACACACACTGGTAATATTTAAAATCCAGAAAAAATACATGATTTTATTTCAAGAATATCAACAAAACAATAGGTATCAATACAGAAAACTATTTAATTTGTTTCAAAATAAATATTTGACATACAAAGCACATACAGTGAAAAAGGGTCACAAAACATTACAAATGGAGATACTTGCTCATTCACTGAGAGAAGCCCTTGGTATTTCCAATTTTGTACCATCAAATTTATCATTCTTGCTGATTTAAGCACAGCACTGAACAAATATGGATTCCACTGCTTTCTTTCACAGGTACTGGTATGGATAATTTACTGCAGTGATCCAATTTGAAAATCAGTAGGGACCAGTAAATTGCTGCATAAAAGAAAGCACGAATGAGGTGCTTTTTCCTTAGTGTCAGCAGCCTACGATTATGATGTTTATTAGATTTTCTTGAAAGGGTTTCACATTTTCTCAAATATGCAGGAGAACTGTATTTCCCCTCTGAGCCCTTACATTAGCATTTTGTGCCTCAGTCCTTGAATACAAGTAAAAGATGAATTTTTCAATTAATTTTAAAAGTTTATACCATCTGGATGGCACAGAACTAAGCAATGAAACTCCCTCACCTGCACATCTGCCATTATCACAGAACTAACTTCTGCAGAGAAGTTAAAAAGTTATGCTGAGATTTTCTGAAAAAGATTTTTGAATCCACTTTCAAGATTAAATTCTATTACATTACCCATACTGATATCTTTCCATCTTTGGAATAAAGAATTGCTTAAGGTTCTGTCCTTAAAAGGTGATTTAAAACAGCAAGGCCTGACTGTTCCTGTGACTTTAAGAAAATTACACTATGAAGTTACAATAAAGATACACTAATCAATAGGCGTACCACGGCAATTAAAAATTACAGACAATTAAAACAGATTAGCATACCCTACTACCATCTAGCACATCCTTGGGATCCTACTCTGTTGCATTACTTTTTGTCAGAGATGATATAAGGGCCACACCTAGCACTGCACATGAAAATCAATTTTTGACACTACTTTAAAAGAAAATGTTGTTCTAGCACAAGGTCTTCTTTACCCTTAATCTGAGCACCGTAAGGTATGCACTTTTTATCTGAGCAGTGTAAGGTACAGTACTTTTTTAAGTATTTAAGCCCACAGTTAGTGTAATTTTAGGAGCAGGACTAACAAGTCATATGTAAAGTAGAAACAAATCAGTTTCCTCTGGGCACTTGTCCAATTCTTTTTTCTATTTCCTGCTCTGCCAGAACTCTTACATCCACTCAGGCAAGTGCTCTTTCCTTCCATGTCTCCATTCCTGTCTTTAAAATGGGTAAGAGCTTCCTTAATAAACATGGCATCTCTACAGCAAATGTTGCAATACAGGCGCCTAACGATAAAAGGGTCTAACACAGACTGTACAAAATAACTGGCTACGTTATTTGTTTGGACAGTACTATCACACACATAGTTAGCAGCTCCAAAACTGTTGGAAGAAACAGTGGCTCACAATTATAATTTTTATTTAAATCCTTGAAACATTAACAGATATTGCTCCACTTAAACACCCATCAAAGAAGGGAGCAAAACATAAAACTGACAGCACAGAAATGGCAATATATGTATAAATTAAATAAAAGCCAATAAAGGAGAGGACGGATGTATTGGTGAGTTACTTTGTGTGTAAGAAATCCCAACTGGCATTAGCTACTCCAAGAGACCCAGTGACTCCTGATACTTTATCTACAGATGAAAACAGACAAGTGTTAAACTGGAGCATCACTTCTACAGAAAGCTTGTACAGAGCAAGGGGTTGGTCTACCCACAGAATCTATGCAAC
Source organism: Picathartes gymnocephalus (assembly GCA_013390045.1). Taxonomy (NCBI): domain Eukaryota; kingdom Metazoa; phylum Chordata; class Aves; order Passeriformes; family Picathartidae; genus Picathartes; species Picathartes gymnocephalus. The sequence goes on from WEKY01014556.1 coordinate 25,105, forward strand.
AGCACTTAACTTACGAAAGCTAAGACGACAAAAAACAGCGAGCAGTGTGATTTATACCAGTGGAAACAGTTATCACATTAGGTAGGTAACCTGTCAGTAATACAAAAACTCTTCTACTTCAGTTTGGGGTTGGCAGGCACTTTATGGTCAGTTGCAAAATTTCTCTACAATCACAGACTTCTGTCACAACCTCTGCATCACAGCTAGCTGTTGACAGCGTAGCAGCATGAACATACAGCTCTCTTCACCAAAAAAACTATCAAGCTATCAGGATACAACCAGCATTTTACGCTTAATTTAATTATCAGAATAGAAACAGTTACAAACTGCGGTGAGGAAGCAGGCTCAAGGACAGAACGTTTTTGCCAGCATTGAGGAAACTTGGTGTTATCACTTAGTACAGTAAAAACCAAAGTTGATGCAGAGCACAGGTCAGTTGCCCTATTTATTTGGCTTGAACATTATTCTTACAACACTGTTCCATGTCTTCTCAGCATGTCAGAGAAGTAAGTTTTACCCGGCCACAAGCTGCTCATTTGTCAAAGTAAAGAATACGCTACTGGCCAAATCAAATAAAACCAAATCAAATCCCTTTTATGAAATTTCCTCCTCTTGGTCCACTCTCAAGACTTAATAGAAAGATAAATTCAGTATCCACATCTAAGTTCTACTTCATAGCACTGTCTTCCAACTCTTTACTCACAGCACTGTCATTCACTTAATCCTTCTCCTGCATTCATTGAGTTGGATCTCTACTTAGCATCCTTCAGTTACAGCTGCATTACACTGGATCCAGTTTAGACTCGTCTCTAATTTAATATCATACAATTAAGGAACAGTAAAATGCACCCATAACAGCAGTCAGACCACAAAAATTTGCTCAGAAGTAACATGTTATTTTGCTTACAGTAATTACAGATTTATTTGCCTTCCACTCCCAGTATGGATGACCAAATTCATTTTTAAATCACAGTGGTGCAAACAGCTGAAGAGAATCTGATGTCACCATTCAAAAAACAAATCATGCAACATGACAGAGGGTATAGAACTGTGCTGAGGAACTGAAACAGTAATAAGTAGGTCTGGATTTTTTTTCTCTGATTAGATACCATTGTTGCAGTGCATATTCTTGGGTTAGATTTTGAAGAAAAAAGTCATAAATTTTTGCACTTAGAAGGCAAAAAATTCCCTATAAAATAACTCAGAAATGCACAAGACATTATGTCCCAATTCAGAAACAGCAGTGAGAATATAAGAACATGCACACATACACACAGGACAGCATTCTGCTCAACTTCCAGGTTCAAGCATCAGTAAGTTGTGTTAAAGAGAGAACATGAGCCTGAAGAGCCTAGCAAGTTACATTTAACACTTGTTTTATTGCAGTAGAAATTTTAGTTTTTATAAAATCCTCAAATTACAGGATATACATATAATCAATCTCATTGCAAGTCTTTAGCAGCTGTAGAGCATCAACTGCATGCAGTTGCTTCTGCAGTGTGCGAGTATTCTATAAATAGCTGATCATGTTCAGAGAGCAAGACAATTAGTCAAAGAATATCATATTCAATTACCAACTGGTTCACCAGTACCAAGAGGTTGAGCAAAAAAAAGGAAGTAAGTTTATAAATACATGGCTCTGATCTAAAAACTAATACAACTGGAAAGTCAGAATGATATCCACATCACAAACAAGATAACTCAACAGTTACAGGAAAATACTTTGCTTCAAGACTGTTTTTGAAAGAGTTTCTCATAAGGTTTCTCTGACCATGGAACAATAGTCAAGTTCAGTGCTACAGAAGTTTACAAAAGGCCAATGAAAGCCCTTTAACTTTATGCAATTAGAATACTAACACTAACTACAGAAAATTCAGCAAATATTTTGCCTTGAATTTATGGAAAGAAGTTGTGTTCAGACAAATAGTATTATTTTTCCATGACTTACCCTTAAGCTGCTGGGTGAATGCATAATCAGTGTAATTAATTTATGCACTTCATTTAATATTCATTTCTGTAGTCATGACACTGGCTTCAGATCAGTCATCAGATGGATTTATGCCAAGAAATCCTAGACCCATTTGTTTCAGAAGCTGCCTAAACAGGTGCAATTCTTTATGCAAACTTCCCACCACAATGAGGGTCTCAGAAACTGGAATAACATATATAGAGTTACCTACAGATTAATTTTCTAAAAAGCTAATATGCTTGAATTACTGCAGTCTCACATTTGTGTGGACACAAGAACAAATTTGCAATGACTCTGCAAAAGTTACTGCATTTACATTGATTAGTTCATTTGAGACATGGTTAAAACTTGAAGCATTGTATCTTAGTCTGAACATCCTACAGGTCAGCAGTTTGGCTTGGTAAAACAACTTGTAATGACAAGAAAACTGCAGAGTTTTCTGTGATCTCTCTCACTATTTCTTCCAAAAATGTAATGTAAGATTAAATCACAAGGTAGAAACATGGGAGAGTCCTTTTTAAGTACTATTAACAAAAACAGCCTCTCCTTCAGAAACGGTGTTATCTCTGTCGGCTTGATAGATTTTAATCCCTTGTGTTAGCTTCAAAGTGGGTTGTATTTCTACACTGAGCATAGTAAATTGGACAAAATAGTTCTACAGATACATTTAGTAAGCAGAAGAATACTGTCCAAAATGTACTGCATACTGCAAGTATGTGTATTAACTGCTACCCACTGGAGACATCCTAAAGTAGCTATAGTTCCAACTAACATAAAAATCTAGTGAGCACAGATCTCTTACAAAAGTTTCAATCAATCTCAAACAATCCTTGATTTCAAAAACAAAACAAAACACCAAACTTGTATGATTGGGCATGTTTTAGGTAGGATGCAGCTACTTGTTTTCATCAATTAACAATACAGCACAGTAATTTTAAGTTTCTGTTGTTTGTTTTTGATATGCTAGATTTCATATTATCTCCAAGAAAAGCATATATGTATTTTTATACAGACTGGAGCGAGATCAGTGTAAAACCAGGAATTTCCAATCATCAGCAGAAGTTCCAGCTGCTCATAATGTTCACAAAACACGAGTGCCTGAATTTGGCTATGCAACAGTTGGTGCCAATCTGCTTATAAAGGAAATGCCACTGAGGCATAGTCTTCTTACAAAAACAGGGCACGAGGGCTTCATTATTAAGTGTTCAACAACAATCCTGAGCTCAGTGAAGAGGGTCCTGAAAAATCAGATTTAAAGACAGTTAAAATCCCACAGCATTTATCAGAAGTATTATCTACATACATTTTTTTCATTCACTTCTTTTCTCAATATCACACGCACACACATTTTAAGTTAAATTCTTTAGACCAATGCCATGCTGCAGTACCTTCCAAGAGCTTCAGAATTCTTGACTTTTAAACATCAACATATTAACTAACTCTACAACAATCCTCAGCTGGAAGCTACTGAACTAGAGACAGCAGAAAAACTCCACCTTCAAGCAAAAAAAAGAAAAAAAAATACTATAAAGGCTATAAAAGCACTATAAAAAAGAGAAAAAAGAATAATGCTTTATCACAAATAGTGTAAGGAGTTGGGAGGCAATTGTGTGTTTGTGCTACTTCTTGTCAATATGCAAGAACCCTGCACTGCAGAAGCAACTATTAGAAGACAGACATGAGACACAAAACCCACATCACCAGTTTCACTTAAAAGTACAAAAATGCCAGGAGAACATTTTGGATTAACTAGTTCTACTGAACATCAATTTTAGTACTGCACGTTTTAAATTATTTGTAGATACCAAAGTAGTAAAGCAACTTCATAGATATTGTTGGTGTTGTTAAAAATAAATATATGTAGTAGGATGAACAACTGATTTCTTACAAAAATAGGGAATAGAAGATAATTAAGCTTATGATTCTCAGACCTGTCTTTGCATTTCATGGCAGCCAAAGCCACTTTCTTGGCACTTTAGCAAGCCATTTTCTGATCAAGCAGACTGGAAAGTATGTTCAGAAAATCTTATGCTATGCAATGGTCATAAGAAAACTTCCGAGAAAGCACTCACCTGACAAAACACTCATAGAAATATTTATGATTTTAAAGTGTAAGGCAATAATATTGGCTTGACCAACTTGCAAAATCAATAAGGTTCTATTTCAAATACAATTAGCTGCATTTATGAATTTAACTAAAGAAGGTAATGAACACATTTAAGATCATCCATAGGATTTTTTTTCCCTCAATATTACACAAGTTTTTAAGTGCCTATTCATATATGGGCTTAGTCTCAGATGTACCTAGAACCTAAAAATAAGGATATCTCTCTGGTAAGAAAGACTTCCTTCTCCCAAAGCGTAGTTTTAATTACACAAGCATGTTCTGAAAGTTCCCATTCAAGAATGGTGGTACATTTCTGATCACTTACATAAAATAAATCTAACCTTTAACCAGCCAGGGTTTTATTTAGCATCCAGGTGCATTTCACATTCTATAATTGCCATTTGCAGATGTAGTATTATGAGTTCTGCATTCATTTTAGAATGAAAAGCTTCTGAATGCCTAAGCACTATGCAGTCAAACACTAACTTCCAAAACCAATTCAGTACCTACCGACAGTACGGATTTCGCCGAGAAGAGTAGCGTAATGTAAGAAACCGATAGTAAATGAAGGGCTGGAGCAGACTCCCTTGTCCACTGAAAGAGAATAGTTCAGCAGAGATTACTGATGACAAAAAAAAACCCGAAACAAAATACCAAAACCAGGAATTTTTCTAAGAAAACCAAGCAAACTACTTGGGCTCAAAAAAAGATTGGGCTAGATTTGGATCACATTGGTTAAGAAAATCTAGATCTGACAAGGAAAACTACATAACCATACACTTACAAATGCAGAAACATTATAGAATAAAACTTCTCCGTGAAGCAGTTAAAGAAGTACTGTTCTTGTATTGATGTTATATTTATGAAGTATTTATACACCTCATTTCTGGTGTTGTGCAAAGAATCACAGGAATGAAGGTGGACATGTGTTCCATAGCAAGAAAACACTTGTTGGTCAAGCACAGAAACAGGCTGACTTAAGCAGTCCAGTTACAGTGACCCTGTTCAATCTAACTGCAGCACTTTGAGTATCTGGACCATATTTCTAGCATCTTTTGCACAACTTCTCAGAACACACTGCAGACAATTACAGATGTATAATGAGACTTCAATGTCAAGCTAATACCCAGTTAATTCAGTTACAGTGAAATTAGGCTTCGGTATTTTACAAAACTGCTGTTTGACACAGCTGTGCTGTGAAATACTGAAAACACAGGACACAAACTATACACAGCAAAGCACAGAAATGCCCTAAGTTTTAGTGACTGACGCCACTTTAAGTAACACATTGTTTAAAAATTCTGTTTAAAAATTTAAACATGATGGTTCAAGTAAGTAGAACTCCAAGTATTAGCAGCATCTTTACCCAGAAGAAAAATACAAAGTGAAAGGGAGGGAAGAAAGAGGAAATCTTGAAACCTGTACAGTAGTGACAAACATTTTAATATCCTACAACATTTAAAGAACAAAATCTCACAATAGCTGCATTTAGCAATTAAATTATTTTACAGTTTGGCGTATGATCTTTTACAAGCTTCAGTATCTACTAAATGACACATCAAGTAGTAGCAACATTTCACATACTACATTCTCCACAGAGAGGCAAAAGAAAAAAAGAGCTACACTAAGTTCAAAGCACTTGAAAGTTTCAGACACTGAAGAGAGTGTATCTGTCAGCTGGTAAGTGGTCTCAGATGAAACGCAGTCCTTGAGGACTGAAGCACTGAAATGTCCAGCTGATATATCAAAAGATAAAGACAAATTATGCATCCTATCCAAGAAGGTAAAGCCTCCCTTCTACTGCTTATGAGACCACTCAAGACAAATGCTTTCACTATGCTATAACTTGTATAGAACAAAGGCTGCATTCCCCCTCCAAATATTAAAAGGCATTGACCCAGACTTCTGTGACTGACAGGTCATTATGCCTATACAACTTCAGTAGGATTCCAATATGTTCAAGATCCCTAAAATGAATTCAACAGGCTGCACAGCAGGCAAAACCAAATGGAATAAAAACACCCAGAAGGGTCACTGCTCAGAAGCAGCATAGGAGAGAATGCAACCTACTCCTGCTTGCACACTTTTTGCATAATGAAACTTCATGCCATTTAAATTTCAGGAATCTAGTTGTCAAAAATAAGACTTCACTTTCAGTGAAGCTGAAGATCTTAATATTCTATTAAACTAACCAAAATTAACTTATTGAACAATGTACTGATAGAAATGTAGGCAAATTCGTTTCAAGCCTGAAAAATTTTCATGTGACTCATCACCCACACTATGAAGGGAAGGTTTTTTGGTACTCATTTACATCATAGTGAATGCTTTTTGATGTCAGGATGCACCAACTTCAGAAGCCCAAGAATCACTTACATTTTATTTGAAGTTCAAGCCTTGGTAAGCCAGAACCATAAAAATGGAGTACTATGATCCACAGAGAACTCATTTGCAAAAACTAGTCTTTTGTAGCAAGTTTTTACTTATTTAAATATGTATCATAATTCTTACCTGAAAAGCATAAAAACTGTAGCTGGCATCAGGAAAATTTCATTGCAAGCAATGAATTTCAGAATATTCTGTTGATTAGCATTCAGTTTCTCCAAGAGATTTCTCAAAAAGGGCAAACTATTTGAACTTCGTGCCTTTAAAGAAGAAAAAATTATTTACAGAAAACATAAAAGTTACACGTGTCTTCATTAGCACAGAGAAAACAAAATACAAACAATTGTTATTTACCACCCATTTCAATATTTTAAGACTTCATCAGTATTGAGATTAGTATCCTAAGGAAAACTACTGCAGGCTTGGAACTCGGTATTTTACAGAGTTCAATTAAAAGCATCAGATGTTGCAATTCCCTCATCCACCCATTTTAGGTTTAACTGCACAGAGATGGCCACCAGCCTTGTTCAGTACACTAGGAAGAAGTGCCCATAGTAGCAAGACAACCCAGTTACAAACACCAAAGCCTGGAGTTACATTAAGATGCACAAGGCAGTGCATTGAGCAGCAAGTCCAATTGGCAAGTATTTTGCTTGCTAGTCTCATTCTCTAGTTTATTACGTTATTGCTCTATTACCAAAATAGAACAATAAAATTCACAGGCTATGGTTTAGCTTGAAAAAGACATGTCTTAAGTTTCAACTTAACTATTCCAGAGATTTTGTTTCCCTCAAAGAAAAGCATTTGAAGAAAAACACTTAGTGTCAACTCCAACATACCATCCCACAGAAGGGGAAAAAAAAAAAAACAAACAAAACAAACCACAAAACCCAACGAACCCAAAAAAATCTTCTCAAATTCTCGGTGCTGAGATTCCATACTACAGTCTCACTCTAATTCCTCTAGTGCAGCCAAAGAAAACCAAACCAGAGCTGCAACTTAAACCCCAAGAATACCAACTGTATTAATTCTAACATATCATACTTACATCAAGAACCTTCTTTGTGTATGTGGCAGCATGAAGCAAAGAGAACAGCAGAACTGGAAAAATACTCACTGAAGCAAGCCATAAGAAAAATTACAGGCTGTGCAAGTGTTTCATTTCTCCATGATGTTATACTACATAAGTCATAGCTCCATGGCTCTTTACAAGAGTTTGGCTGGAATGACCTATACTGGATGAAGATATGTATTAGTCTAAGATCTATATTTATAGCTCTTTCTTTTGCTTCTTACACCTCTTTGCTACGCATTTTTATTAACTTCAAAATATGGGTGTCTACAAGTATGCAAAAGTGTTAACACAGACCATTAGACACCAGTGCGCTTCTACTGAAATGTGTTCTCTCTGCATGGAAGGCACACGTGAGCTTACTAGCCAAAACCTCTTAAATAATTTTTTCTTTTTTTTTTACCGAAGAACATGCAGTTGCCAGCCATTCCAGCTTTACAGAGCAAGAATGTAGACATTTCTCTGCCAGGAAGATTTTAAGAGTATGACACTAAAGCATACATAGAGTGGCATAAAGAAATGTCAGCTCTAACATGTCACCTTTGACAATCCACAGGAGCAAGTTTTGCAGACTTTATTGATTTAATAACTTATCTGAGAAAGCTACTACTAAATAATTATCTCTCTACATGATGAATGTTTACTACAGTGAGGAGACATGTATAAACCCTGTACTGGCAATAAATGAAAATTTCCAGCTTCTCCAAATATCACTGAAGGCTGATCATAAAATCCACTAAACTTAAGTCTCAGAAAAAGAAAATCTCAGTAGCCAGAGAATGCAGTGTACTAATTATAGAGCTGATTAAACTGAATATGGATCAACCAACATAAGCCTCCCACATTTTACATAGAGTATGTTCTACGAATAGCAAACAAACTAGTTCAAACTAGTTTTTGAAATCATGGCAAAGGTGATGAAAAGAATCAGGTTTTTAATATATTTAAAAACATTAGCAGGATGACACAAGAAAAGGATACTTGTAACCGGGTAGGAATTCACAAAGATAAGGGAGTACAACAGGTAATGGCAGCTGTCCTCCAGCAAAGCCTGGGCCAGAAATGCCCTGCTAAGCTGGAAGTGCGGTAGCCTTTGGTGTAGTCGGAGGGCACTGGTAAGAGCATTTGCCAGCAAGGCACGCTGATAAAAGCTTGCAGCTTCATGCAACCTGCAAATCATCAGAGGAGATGTTACCATGTGAACCAAGCTCAGAAGTCTTCTACCCTCAAGAACTGTATCACAAATGAACAATACCTGAAGTATTTATTCCTATTATTGTACATAAGCACTATTACCAAAAAATAACTCAAAAAATGGTTAACACTGACTTTACTGCAGGTGCCTAAAGCAGAACAACACAATATATTACTCCATTTACACACAAAAACATGCATTTACCACTACTTTGCATTCGTTCAATACATTCTCCAAACACATCTACAAGTGTTTTAAACCAGTCTAAAATATGTAAGTTATTCTGACAAAAAGCATCCAAGTAAGATAAATAACAGCAATTTACCTTTACATGAAAAAACAGTTCTATGCAAAGGGAATCTAGTTAGTTTGTAAATTTTTAATGCTATTTTACAATATTACAGTACATACCCTAGAAGAGGCAGGACAAATAAAGCTGAGCAGTAAACTGTGAACAAGCGGGAAATCCACATTGCTGTATCCAACTTGTTAGCCATCAGGTATTGCTACATTGGAAAAAAAAAAAGGGAAAAAAAAGACCAGTCCCAACAGAAGTTGGTATCTTAATATTTGCATACAATGAACATTCTTCCCAGCTATATTAAATTGCAAGTATTTCTCCAACCTCAAATATAAGCAAATTATAGCTTGAAGCACAAAGCTTTTTTTTGTTCTGTGATACTTGGCTCATATGATGTTACTAGCCAGACCAAAAATAGCTCAGCTTCCTCAGAACCAAGAGGCTCCTTTGTACACTACAATCAAATACAGTGGTAAGAACTTCCAGTAAAATAGTTTTTCTATCCAAATACACCTCACTAAACAGTCAGTTTCACAAACGGTATCATGTATGGACTCTAGACCTGACTGACTTTTGCATCTACTGCTTCAAGGTTTCTTTTAGAATACACTGCACACACCTGGGGCTAAATCTCCACAATTCTTAGCGAGGTGGGAAAAATATAGGGCCAGGAAAAGTTAGCATAACTACATTACAAGGAAAGTGGCATCATTTTGGCCTACATATTCCTGGCCTTGAAAAAGCAGAAAACTTCTCACAGTAATCCTGCACCTCTCCTTTTGTTGAGCTCTCCCTAACCACAACCCTCCTCAGTCCTGATACAGGCCTAGTGCCAGAAAGGCTCTAACAAAACACAGAATGCTTTTGGCTATATGTGCATCAGAGTCAAAACAACACCTTCCTTCCACCACTTCATGTATTTTTTTTAAATTTGGAACAGCTTTTGAAAACTTCCTCTATATTCCTAGTGCACCTCTATGGAAATGACCAGAAACCTACAAGCATCCTCATAATATGATCTCATATCTTACTTCCACAATATAACTACAGAAATGGCATGAAGCTGGGTCAAGGCTGGGTTAGATTATCTGGAAAAGGTTGTTCACCCAGAGGGTGGCTGGGCACTAGAACAGGCTCCCCAGGGAAGTGGTCACAGCACCAAGCCTGACAGAATTCAAGCGTTTGGACAATGCTCTCAGGCACATGGTGTGACTTCAGAGGTGCCCTGTGCAGGGCTAGGAGCTGCACTCGATGATCCTTCTCGGTCCCTTTCAACTCAGCACATTCTACGACTCTGTGAAATACAGATGCTACCACACTGAATTACTTTCAATTCAGCCATTTCCAAGAGCGGCGGTACACCACCAGCACGTTTTCACTCGGAAAGCGAAAGCTGCTTCCCCCTGCCCGCACCCGGGCGAGCAGTGCCTCGCTGCCATTCCAACATGATGCCCCCTCCGCCGGAGCAGCACCGCGGCCGGCCCGGGCCCCCCAGGCCCGGGAGCTCCTTACCACGGCCCCGCCGCCGGCCCCGCCTGGGATGGGCCCGTTCTGAGTGGAGTCCGCCATGGCAGCACCTACGGGGAGAGAAACGCCTCAGTTTGCGGGACAGGGGCCACCGCAGCCGCCGCCTCCTGAGCTCTCGCTGCCGGCCCGGCCGCGACCCACCGCAAGAGCCACAGCGGGCACGGAACACGCTCCGGCGGCTCCGCACTCCCGGATGCGGCCCGACGCCACTTCCTGCGGGCCGCGGAGGCTGCCGGGCAATGTAGGCGGCGGCCGGGACGCTCCTGACGGCGCCTGGCGGCGTCACGGGGATGGCCCGACGGGAGCGCGGCGGCCGCCGGGCTGCGGCTGAGGGGCGAGGCCGCCGGGTAGGAGGCTGGTCCCTTTCTCGCTGTCCGCGGCAGCCCCGGCATCAGGTGCTCAGCTCCGTCTGCAGGGTCTGTTCAGGGGCGCTTGTGTGTGGTGACAACAACAGCAACAATGTTAATGCTCGCTTCGACCCCAGTTTGGGGAGTGTTTGCTCACTGAGGGCCGACTGGATTTCCAGGGGTCGGGGTTTCCACGGTAACCTGGCGTGGCTTAGTGCTGTGCATCAGCAATATAAACGGGAACTGTAGGGTCACAGGACCCATGCAGGGCGCTTGGCAGTTCGCCGTGCTGCGGTGGCCCGGTGGTGTCACAAAAACCGTGCAAGGTTGTGTCCCTGTGTTTTAGTGTCATTGTTTCCCTATGATGTAAAAAGGGGAAAAAAAAAAACCAAACAAAAAAACCACACCTCTTCAAAGCCACGTGGACCTAAAGATTCGTAGTGTCAGCGGTATTACGTTAAAAAGCAGGATCTTTGAAACAAGTTTCTGAAATCTTTGGTCAATAATCACTAAACCATAAAGTTAGGGAGCTTTACTCAAGTACAGGTATATCAGCAACATCTGACAGGAGGCTAGCACAAAGCAGAAGCAGCCTTCTGCTCACTCTCTTACATATAGCATGTGCAACTAGCAGAGTCTTGGAAAGGTTTCATTCTCCCTTCATTAATCTTCCCATTGCCTTTAATATTGATTTTTTTATTGTTGTTGTTGGTTTTAATTTGTGCCGGATAGTTATGTGAATATGTTTCTGTTCTCAGTCAGAAGTCTGTAACTCGTCTGAAGTGGCATCAAAGCAAAAGAAAACGAAGTGTGGGTCTCATGACCGACACCTTTGACTTTTGGCTGCTATGGGTTCATGTAGTTTGTGCTTCTGGCTTCCTCTCAAGGATGTGCAGCAGATTCCCCCTCCTGGCAGAATAGGTTTCAGGACAGCAAGCCATCTGCTCCAGTTTGTAATCGTTCCCAGATGCTTTCAATTCAATTACTCTTTAACGGCAAGAAAGACATATTCCTGTGACCAGGGATGTTGGAATCAACATCCGCAATCAGCCTCATTTCTGGCTTATGGTGATTAAACTTGAAGATTGATTGGAAGACACTCAGGAAGAATGTGTAATGAAGTATGTTGACAAGAAAGGAGCAAAAGAGTCAGCTGATAGGGATTCTAATACCATAACAATTACAAATAATATCAGTAATCCTAAGATAGTTAACACTTAAATTGAAGATGCAGAACCTGATTTTCCACTTCTATCCCAACCATTCATCTCTTATTTAGGTGACTGAGAATTAGGCACAAGAACTACGTCCTATTTTGGGACAATTTTTCTGCAGGTGGAAGAGGCTCTACTACAACAGCAATAGAGAATTAGGACTCTTAGTGTGTCTGCTGGGTGTTCTCAGGTGTGTAATAAAAAGACTGACAAATATTTATGCTAAACCAAAATAAAGAGTTCAAATATAGCCCAATAAATTTAGGTTGAACCATGACCAGATTACTATATTGCAAAATGAAATATTGATATATTCAGGAGATTTGTTTAGATGCAACTGAAACCTGAAAACCACTGAATGTTTAACTGAAATGTCACAAGGGAAAAAAACCTGGTCAGTGTTCAAGATTACTTCTATTTCTTAAATGAACCTAGGATGACAACTCCATGTCTTTAGCAAGAGTGCCTTTTAATTTCTTAGCATTTGTAATTTAGGAAGTACTCAATGCACTTTTATGCAAAGCATTTGTTTCTAGATTCTGGTTTGGTGTCTCTTGGTCATAACAGCAAAAGTTGTCTTTCACAAATTTGTCTTAATTTCATTTAAATAGAATGTTAAGCCATTATTTATTTCCAAAAGTTAATGGATTAAAAACATGTCATACTTTGGAAGATTTAATAAGCATTGTCCCTCTTTGCCCTTTGCAACTAGTCTCCTTTTTCTTCATACCAATCCTTATTTTCCTGACTTGCCCCTTTTGTTTTGCATCTGGTGTTACTTTTTGTTCGATATAGTCTGTTGAGCACTTCAGACATGCTACTGCTTAGTTTCACTTGAAGGAAGACATTAAATTATATCTTTAGAAATCAAGTGTCAGCTATTGCCTTCTCCTTTTCTCAATTCTCCTCTGCTATGACATTGCTGAATGAGCCAAGAGGAGGAGCAGAAATTGATCTGTGTGTTATTAATGATTTTGTTTCCAATAAGAGGATTCTTCCATACCATCAAGGCACCTGTTTGCTTTCATTGGTGATTCATAGTTCAGGTATTTATAAGAGTATCATTGTAGTTGCTGAGGACTTACCTACCTCGTTAACAGTACAGTACCATTTCTCCACTGTGGCAGTGCAACACAGTCACCACAGCTGAAATTGTAACTCACTCTTCCATGTTTTCCCCCAATAAATTTACACACCTGTCAGAGAATTGCTGACAGTAATGATACCTGGGATCAGCTTGCTCTTAATTTAAAAAGTTATGGATGCAACGGGATATATTTTGACCTTTTGTGCCCAGGTGTGTATACACCTACTTCCACTAATCCATTTGATGTCTCTGGGGAAAAAAATAAAGCACCTTAGTATGTCTGCAAAATAAGTCGCACATTTTAGAATTATATGGAAGAACATATGAATGCAATGCTTTACATTTGTTTAGCAAGGCAGAGATTGAGAGGCTGAGACTCTCCAGAGGCAGTGCATGTTTTCTAATGCTCACAACGTCACTGTTAATTAGATGAAATTCAATGAAGACTTTAGGTCAAAAAGGTTAGTAATTTACTTGTAGGCACACAAGCAATAGCATATGGGTAGAAATGGAATATATGACTCCGGAGCCACCATTGCCAGTTTTCTTCTTAGTCACTATGTGTTTTCAGATGAAATTATATGCAAAACTCCATAGGAAATTTGAAGCCAGTTTGAATATCCGAAGAAGCGTCTGATGGTGTTTCAAATTAATTAGTGAGAACCTCATTACAGACACTATGGAAATACTTTATAAACAATAATTCTTAGTCAATGTATTTTGACAGCCATAATATAGAACCAGTATTTTGCATTAAAGGTTGTTTTAAATTTGAATATTTTATTGTCTTTTTAATACCATCACCATCACAAACATGCAATGTTTTGTGGTCTCTAGTGGCATCACTTCTCAATCATTTTAACAGACGAGGGTGTAGCATTGTTTAGGTGGTGTTCATCAGCAAGGGGCACTTGAGGTTCAGATAATGATTTATCTCTTTTGTCCTTCTTGATTTGAAAGAAGATACTGTTGCTAACATCTGTATGCAGTTTTCTTTTATTTCAAATAAAAGAGAGACCATTCCTCCAAGACTGATAGGACTGCAGTTCCTCATAGCCAAACTGGCTCCATTATTTGTATCAGTAGTATATAATGCAAAGATAAAATAAGTTTTTATGCAAAGTTCTAATGAACAATTTGGTTCTTGTTTGTGATTATCTCAAACTGGCTATCCAAATCTCAAGAAACAATAAAGGACATTGGGTAAATGCCTGTTACGTTTTTCAGAAAAAGAAACAGAAGTCTTCTGTGTCTACCAGATTGCGTTTTGATTTTCGCTGGATGGTCTGTAGCAATATCAAATATGTTCTTCTTTCTTTTCCCTTGCAGCTGGAGTTTCCATTTACTCACCCTTCCTGGAAGCATTACCCTTTTAATCACTGAATGTGTGCCAAAGCAGTGAAAAAGAGAAACCACAGTTTTTGAAGATGTGTGAAATAGATGTGCAAAATTCCTTCCAGTTGCTTTCTCTGTCAGCATTTTCATAGCTCTCGGCATTTTGTTATATTCTTATGTTATTAAAATAAATGACACAGAAGCTACAAGTGTAAGCTTAAGACTGTACAAAGAAATATGATAACTTTATATATGTCTTTTCTAGGATTCAAGGTATGGCACAAGGATTGTCATGTTATTGAATCAGAGAGCAGCCTTGTCCATATATTTTATTTGCAATGTCCTACCCATTAAGGACATGAAAAATACTGAAAATTTAAGAATGGAAAGAAAGATGGGCAAGTGTTCTTTTAAAAATTAATTAAAGGAAGCTTAGGAAGATTTTAGAATTCTGCATCAAGAGACCATATCAACAAATGGAGGAACATAGTGAGTTATAGATGTAAACTTTCGACTACCTGTAGTGCTTGATTATAAATACCGCAGCAGGAAAGATTGATAAGCATCATCTTGCAAGCTCAGAAAAGTATTTGAAAGTGTATTGATCAATGCTGAACTCAGTACTGGGTTGCTGGTAAATGGCTTCCTTATCTCATATCAAGCACAGGCTACAATGAGGGAATCAAAAGAGGACAAGGAACAAAACGCCAAACCTGTGAGCTTTCCCAAGAAGTTCTGTTACAATGCAAAGAATGTTAGCTCTGCGTATGCAGAGAGATGTGAAAAGAAATATTCACTTTTTAAAATACTGTCTGTTATATGATCTGAGCAAAACCCCATAAAGATTGATGACAGTAACGCTTGACATGGTTCTGCACTAATAACTAAAACTAATAACACTATAATCTGTGGTCCTGTTTTCTTCACCAGAGATATTATTATTACATTCTACCACTCATTCAGTGCAAGCAGAAGTTTGCAGATAAATAATTAGGGTTGCAAGCTGTATAAACTGAATAAAAATGAACCACCAAGAAATTTTCTGCTTTTATCTGAAGGTGGCACAAGCCAAAAACTTCTTTTGACATAAGTGTACCAGACAGTATCCCAGGAATCCCATCCCGTTCACATACAAAACTTTTTCTCACGCAACTACAACAAATGCAGGGGCTGCACATTTTTTGTTCTCTGCACCCCCAGCACTGCCTCTGGTTTCATTCACAAGCATCTTTAGACCTTTGTTCATGTCTTTCTGCATCATCTGCACTCTTACCATCATTATAAATGTCCTAGGTAGTAAAGGTATACAGGTATATGTGGAAGACCTTATTAAAATTAGAGGAGACTTCAGAGGAAAGCTTTAGATTTTGAACAGGTTTTTACACAATACAGTATGTTTTCCTAAACAGGGTAGGTTTGAGTGATCTCATTTATTATATTGCATAAATTGTTCTTGATTTTTTAGTACGTACTCCAGGTGCTGAATTTTCAGAAATCAGTAACTTTCTGCATTCTTTGTGAGATCCCATGCAGAAATTTAGTCACAGAAAACTGGGCAGATGATTACATGATAGGAATATGTGGCAGTATTTTTAACATTTGATATTGGATATTAAATTTTAAGCATATCCAACTGACATGCCCACTGACATGTTCCACAGATATTTTATTGCTTATTTTGGAGGTGGGAATATTTTTATTCATTGGTGTTTATTCATTCACAGCATATCCAATTCCAGACACTGCAGACAAGTATTCCAGTTTATAAAATTAATACCTCTATTTTTCATTTTATTCTGTGTAATTTAGTTAGATTAATTTAAGTTTATAATCATTGCCAAAAAGAGGTATATGCATATTTTATCCAACTGTTTTTTGTAGCCTCTGATAATCAATAACAGCTTAAAACTTAGAAAAGATAAAGAATACATGGAAAGACAATCAGGTTAATTAGATTTGTCCTTCCAAACACTCATAGGTAAAGTCCATCCATTTAAATCTGATTTAGTCATGTGCTGAAGTGGCATGAAATTGAATAAAATCAAGCTGTCCATAGCCCTGAAAATGTTCTTACTGAGATATAAAAATCCTCAAGGATACCAATTAGTCAGATAGTCTACTTGATAAGTCAAGGATAAGTTTCTTGCTCAGTCACAAATCTTCTGATTTATATATTGACCAGAGTGACTGGTAATAAAAGGATATTCTTTGAGGCTCATAACTTTTCATTGAATTCAGCCTTCTGTGCTGTGACTTTTGCCGAAATGACCTAACACTTCTTCTTTAGCAGTCTTTGCTTGTTTATATAGAGCCAGTAGTAATTACTTCATTAGGAAGGTAAAATACAGGGAGCTTCGGGTTCAAGGGAGATATTTGGCATTTACACAAAGGAAATTGTAAGCAATCTATAGAGGGTAAAAGTAAAATGAAGAGTTAGAGCAAGATTATTGACACATATGACAGCTTCTGAAATTTAATAGTCAATGTATCATCAATCAGTGACTTGGGAAGAGAAACACAGGGAATTCAGGGTATGGCTGCAGAAAACTGAGTACACTCACTCTTAGCTTCCTCACTGAGATTTAATGGGACTTTTGGTGAGTCATGCTATTTGTTCTTCCTGATAGGAATTTCAGCCAGTTGCACAGTTCTAAAAGTAAGAAAATTCTCCTAATCAAAAGATAAAACTGAGATTAAAAAAAAAAAAAATTCTTTAAGTTTGCTTTACATTACCTTTGGTCCAAGACCATTACAAATAGTTCTCACATGGCACCTTTTTTTTAATCTTCATGGATGACATTAGGAAGAGGGTCTTTATTAAAAACCTTGAAATACTGAAAAGTCTGGCAAGCTCATCACATGATTCCTTCAGAGTCTTTTATCTGCAGCAAGAAACAATGTGCAGATGTAACATTTAAAATTATTCTGGCAGAAGCTGGAAAAAAGAGTTCTGGAAGTTCACCTGATGAGGCAAAATTCTATGACTGCGTGGGTAATATCTCAGGAAAGATGCTTAAAGGAAAAGAAACCCAGTATAATTCTCAGTATAATTCCTGTGTCAGCCCACTGGGGAGGCAGAAGCTATGAGAAAATATCCTCAGCAGGTAAATTCATGATGAGTGAGGTAGGAAACATGGGAAGATATTTGGCCACTAGGAGTCCTTATTCATGATAAGGACTTTAAGCAGCATTTTAGGATTAAGATTGACAGTGTGGAAAAAAAAAAGAAAATGGGAGGAGAAGATGAAAAGGGAAAAGTTTAATTTGTAAACTAATTTTAGCACAATTAAAAAAAAAAAAACCAAAAAAAACAAACCAAAACTACAGAAATAGAGGTATTAAAATAGCTAAAGAAACATCAGTCTGGAGAAGGTTGAATTGTAAGAAAGCTGTAGCAGGCTTAGTAACGGGAACGTGCTTGACAAATGAGAGATGAACAGTAAGAAATGAGTAACTAATTTACATGCAGAAGGATATGAATCTGTATCCTTGAAGATTTTCAAGATTCAGCTATAGTCCTACTTCAGTGGGGGGAGGTTGGACCACCAAGTCCCTGGGATCCCTTCCAATCAATATTTGTTTGGTTGTTGGCAAAGTGAGAATCTTAAGCAGCAAAAATTAAGAAACTGGAACAAGTAGTAATGGGTGTGACACCCACCATTGTCAGGATAACAGATACCTCATAGAGTCACAGACGTTGTTAAGAGGAAGGATAAGGAGTCTTAAAGATTCACAGAAATTCAAATGATGAGTAACACTGAAGGTTAGTAAAAGAATAAATGTTCTCATGAATTCCATCATTATGAGAAGTGTTGATTTCTAAGATACAGGCACAAGAGTACAGGTTATTTGTATCCATACAGAACAGCTGTTCTGAAGCTCACAAAACATCCTCATCAATACTCATCAAAATGCTGAGCTGCCACACCAGCCTCAGGTTTGGAAATAAAAAATGTTCTAACTGTTGGAAATAACACTGGACTAAACAATTGCAAGTTGACATGGTCCAAAATTAATTGAATAACCGAAAGATATTTCTCTAAGCCTTTTATATTTTACAAGGATATCCATCAATAAATTAAGTAAATTACTAGTAAGATCATCCATTCAGAGAAATTCAAGTAAAAGTAAAATAAGAAAAGAGAAAAATATGCTACAGCAGAATGTCTGTTATCCCTTCCCCAGTCTCTTAAGATGGCCAGGAGGAAAAAAAATCTCAATATTAGGGAGTGTCAGCTGGTGACATAAGTTAAAAAATAAGGAAGTGAAATAGATTGTAAAGGTTTGTATTCTTCAGAGGTGTAGCAGATTTTACGAGAGGACAGTAGAAGAGAATTGCTCTGTACTAGGTAGCAGCAGGACAGTCATGCACTTAGGTTGAGGTGGATATAAAAATGAATGAGTGTAAATTGCTAATCATGTATTTAGAGTAGAAACAAGAAGAATCTGTAAGATCCTTACAGTGAAAACAGTGGAATTAAAACACCTAAATACTCTTAAAATGGAGTTTAGTAAATTTATACAGCTTGAAAACTGAGATGATTCCTTCTGGGATGTTAAGAAGAAAGTCTCTGAATCATCCATAGAGGGTTTGAGTTAATTGTACCCATTCATTGGGAGGCATGAAACAGCATCAGACATGATTGTTTTTACTGTTTTGTTTTAAAGGACACTATGAACAAACCCACAAAATTAAGAGGATTTCAGTGGTTACTGCATCCTTTGAGAACTGCTGCTGCTAGTGCTCACACACTAAAACTCTAAATAATTGTTAATTTTTCATAACAAAAGTGTTTCTCCATCATGCATATTTACTCTTTTGTGATTTTATTTTAATAATCTCAGAAATGTTGCAATTCTGCAATTTCTGAGAGAAAACAATTTTGCAAGATGTCTGTAAAAAGAATCTTTGAGGTTCTGTGACTAAAATGAGATGCCATAGTGGATTCCATAGTCAAACGATTAAAATTTCCCAAAAAATTTGCCCCCTGCTTTAAAGCTGGAGACAAAATTCTCTTTGAAGTGTCTAGAAAACAAGTCACAAAGCATGAGAACAGTCTGTCAATGCTGCCTCCAAGCACAAGGTAAAATCCTGACTTTCATCTTTGGCATCCTTTTGGATCTCTTTTGGGCACCAAGAAAGTCAGAACCTCATTCATCAGCTATAATCCCAAGATCACCTTCTCCTCAGTACCACATGGATGTTTTGGACCTGAGGTACAGCTGAGCTAACAGCCTGAAATATGGACAGAGAGCAGGTCACAGAGCTTGTCCTCTTGAAATTCACAACAAAGATGTGGCACTTTCAGCCAGGACACCAAACATTCATTCAGTTAACATGGTGGAGTTGCCCATGACTCAGATAAGGATGCTGTCAGAACTCTAGAGCTCAAAACACAGTAACCATAAAAGGTCTGACTGCTCACAGAACCTGATTCCTCAAGAATGTTTTCTAGTGTGTCTGTTTTTATGAAGACCTTGGCTCAAAAGAAACAACTAAATATGTTTTTCCAGAAAAAAGATATGAATATTGAAAACATTTGCTAGTCTAATGACCTTACTATGCCATAGTGGCCGTGTACGCTTCTAACTTTTAAATATGATCTGTATTTTACAACAGTTTTATACCAAAAGTGCCTCAGGCATAAACCATTAAATTTAATTATTTTCACCTGTGAGCATCAGCTCATACAACAAAATAAAACTTGTGTCAATCAAATATTTATTTGATTTTATTTGGCTTTACATATGCTTCTCAGAGGATTTATCATGTAGCAATAGAACTGGAAAATAATAATTCAAAAGTAAAACATGGATTAGTCAAAAAAAGAGTATAAATAAGGATTTGGAGATCTACCCGTGACTTTTGATTAATGTTAAAATTATGAGTGAATCATCAGATTAGTACATTTCTACTCCTAAAGTGTTTTTACCTCTAATTAGAATATAATTTGAAATAGCCTTGTGATACATGAAAAAAATCAGCGTAAGAAAATAAATACATTGTTGTCCTCTTCACTTGGTCAACTACATGCCTATCATGAGGACACAAATGTCTTTTATAACTTCCTGTCAGGGTGATACCCCGTGTACTAGTGCATGGCCTAGAGAAGAGATTAAATGCTGCAAAACTAATAAAAATGAGAACGAAGGACCAAACAGCAGGTAAAGGGAAAGGTATGGTTAGTGATCAAATATGTTATTTGATGCCAAAAGTATAAGCTGGGTTTTCACATCTCTTCTGAAGATTCCACATGTTGCCCAACAAAGGATAGCAGGGCCAGAAGGGAGATCTCTTTTCATTACATCCCTGTCAGTGCTGGAAAACCTTACAACTGATTCTGTTGTGATAACAACATCATATCAGATGGAATTCAAGGCTTCCTCTCACTAAACCCCAGTGAATGACCCTCAGTGGACAGCAAATCAGTGGTAACCTTGGTTTTGAAATAAATTTTGTTATTCTGGAGTTAATAAGAGCTCTTACATAGTAAATTGGTGATGCACATGGGTGAATTTCCTGTTTCTGCAGTTTTCTTGAGGTTCAGTTTAATGGAGATTTAAAGCATTATGATCTGACAGTTTGCATTCCGTCTGTACTGAAAAATTAAACTGCTACTATGCCTTTCAAGTAAGTTCATTTATGATACTCCAGATTTCTAATTATCCAGAAACTGAATTGTGTCTACTCATTGTTTTTGAAAACTAAGTAGACAGGTACATTTGTACTTTCAGTAAGCACTAAGACGTGCACTTACCTTGGTTGATATGTCCCCACCTAGTTCAGTCAGGGCCTCAAACTGCAACAGCCCAGGAACAAAAAAGAAAACACCAAGATTTCTTTTAATCTGAGCAAGTGCAGCATTCAGCAAAATATCAATAGCCTCATTTGAGGCCTTTAGAGGTAGTGATAACAAAAGCAATAAAACACAGAACAATGATGACTGCAAATAGTATATTCATCACTTATTGTATAATTATCTCATAAAATTTCACCAGAGATCCTCACACTAAGATTCTTCTCGTTTAAAGTATAAAACAATCTAACACTGCTAAAAAGGTCACTAGAAATGAATGGTGAATAATATTTATTACAAGAAGAATAGTTAGGAAAAGTATTTAATATATTGAAGGACTTTTTCAGTGGTGTTGGCATCCCAGTATTTCTGGCATCTGCAGATACAGAATTGCATGATATCTTGCAGGAATGGTATTTCTCAAAGAACAGCAAAGTTTACTAGGAACCAGAAATAGTGTGGAGGGAATTTCTTCTTAAATTCATAAGAGAACTTTCATGCTATTTATCTATTCTTTTGAAAATGGAACACTCATGCCATCTAATCACGACTTCCTGAGATTCTGCAAGACCAATAAAAGGGGCACATTGATATCCAGTGAATAGAAATACAGTATTGCATTCTGGATTTGATCTGTTCTGTGCATTCTTTATATTCAACCCATAATATTCAGAGACTGTTTTCATGAACCTAGCTTGTTCAGTCTCTAGTCATCTCATTTTGCTCTGCTCTGGAGATCAGTGTGAATAGTTTTTCTTTCCTATTTGAATACTGAGTATCAAGCCATCTAGTTTGAGAAATACTTTAAATTATGTCTACCATATGTATTAGTTACAGATGAATAGAGACAGTGTTTCAATTTCTATCAGCTGCTGAAAGCTTTTTCAGTAATGCTATCAGCTGAGATCAGTTTGAATAAAAGCATTAACACCTGGTATCAAAGAAGAGCTTTATTTTATGAAGAACAAAATTCCTAAGGCTACTACCAAACAGTTTACTTGAGTTTAATTTTTCATTAGACAATCTACTGGGTTTAAAACGAGGAGTAAAAATCAGCTTAGTGGTTTCATACTTGTTCCTTGTAAATATTTGTTCAGGTAACAAAGTCTCCGCACAATTCAGTGTGTTTATCAATCTAAAAGTAAAAGCAAGTAAAAAAGACAAATATTTTTCTAGATGAAATAGTTTGGGTTACAGTTTAAACTACCACTAGAACCCATATATGAGGAAGTTCAATTTCATTCCCTTTGTCCGACTGACAAATCATTAGATGAGAAATGGCAGAAACCCTGTGCCTTAGTTTAATAGTGGTTATAAGGCTACTGAAGGATATCCTTACAAAATGTGATGGCAGTCTTAATTCAATGACCTATCTGCAAAGATACTTCTATCTATTTCAGGAAGGATGGACTCCTGGCCTCTCTCTGCAGTCCATCCCACGTAGTCACCCGGCAGTCCCTAGATAAGGTGATGTTGAAGATACTGTGTGCACCTTGGACTAGCATAGAAAGTATGAATATAAATTTTTAAAGAATCATGTGATGGATCCACAGCATCATTCCTCATTGCACCAGAAATCCAGGGTAGTCAGGATGATGCATAGGGCATTTAAGCTGTTTAATAAAGAAGATTCAGAAAGTTAATTTGAGCAGTTGTGATAGACTGTCCACACTACCAGCTCCTCCCTTCAGTCCTTGTTCTGCTTTAGATTACTTCCATAAACTCTCTTCAAAGAGAATCTGTAAAGGAAACAAAAAGCAATGTGGGCAAATGTTTGGTCATTTGAAGTCGATCATACTACCTACCCCTTTTAAATTTAGCAGTACAGATTACTTACCCTGTGAGAGTTGTCACTGAGACACTGCTACACAGGCACCTTCTGACTTATCCTGAGCAAACATGGCTCTTACCCATTACTAAAACAAAGAAGCTATAGAGATAACAGAAATTATGTATTCTGATCCTTTTTTTCCATGTCCATACCATGCAAGAGGCTCAGAGTGGCTTTATTGATTGAACATTTTAACTGGGAAAATCACCACTATCAATTCTATGCAGTTCCTGTAGGTTTCTAAAGAAGTTTCCCAGCACAAAGGAAATTCTTCCTCAGGATCAAAATTGCTCTTGATGAGTTAATAATTGCTGTACTAATTAAAGATATTTCTGCTGCAAGATTGTTTTTTTACAAAAGCTATAACCAAATAAAAAGTTATTCATAGTCTAAACTCTGATTCCATCAGAATGGAATTAGTTCCTCCTGAATGTTTAACTGCATGGCAGGAAATTACTTGGTCCAACATTTTTACCTAATAGCCTTTCAAGATCCCCTCAAAATTTAACAATCAGATAAGAAATTACTTCCTTTCATACTCATAGTATGAAAGATACTATGAGTAAACAGCTGTCAACATAAGTAAGTAAAATTGGCCTGGGTCTTTTTTCTGGGCATATGGATAAAATATACAAACCCTGTCTATATACCCTCCCCGGACTTCTTATTAGGAACAATCCCAGGTACATATTTTCCTCCAAAATAATGTCCATCCCTTGGAACGGGCCAAAAACCTGCCAATGAGCACTGTAAAAATTGAATAGGTCTGGGCAAATATACAGGCCCCTTAGATATAAAAATTACTCAAAATGTTACTCAAAACTAAATAAAATCACAGGCAATTGCAGTGTTTTTTCTTTAATTCTTGCAATCAGTCTGGCTATCACCACACACAAGGACCAGCCATATCCTCCCATCAAGCTGTCCACAAGCTCTTTTTACCAGAGAAAAACAGGCTTATGATCAGATACATTTTCCTGAGATGCCGCACAATACACAGCCACATAATTGCATTATACCTCTGGTCCTGACTGTAAGCAATGAACCTGGCAAGGCAGGGTTCTGGGCTAACTGTCCTAATCGGCCATTTCAGTTGTTTGTTTTCAATAAAAAACCTTCTACATTGTATACCAAGATTTAGGGTCCAAAGAGAATGTTATTAAGCTCAATATATTTGTTGACTGTTCCAGCAGTAGCAGACTTAATGTAATATGGCAAATTTTGGAAGAAATGTGGGATATTTCAGTCCTATATTCCAAATATTTGCAGAGTTCCAGCCAAAATGTCTGTGTATAACTTGTTGCTGAAAGTGGCTGAGACAAATGCTGTGGACGGGGAAGGTAGGAGAGACATATATTTTAATAAAAATTATGCATGATTCACCTTTTCCATTTATTGTTGCTATATTGATAATGATTTAATACAAAAGAGTTTGTTTCTTTCCTGGATGTTTAAGTGTATATTAGTCTGGAAATAGGTGAATATACAGTCTATTAAGTACCGTCTGTCTCTGCACAGAAAGCTGGTACAGAAGACCAATGACTAGATGATCAGCTTTAACTGCTCCTGGTGGAGCCCCTGAAAAGAGCCTGAGATGAAATTAGGGGAATGTGGTGGAGATGTTGATCCAGCATGTTCTAGGCTCCACCACCAGATCCTGCTTCTTGGGAAATTAGGGTGGGGAGATACCCAGTTTGTAAGTGTCAGTAGTGGTTACCCAGAAGGTACACATAAACGGAGGGGAAGCCCTGAAATGCTGGTAAACAAATGTATATACCAGTGGAGAAAATGCAGTTATCTGTACACTTTAGGTACTTCAGCAGATTTTGTGCAGGGCAATGCATCTTCTGGGTCACAGAGGGGAAGCTGTTGAAGTGTTTCTCTCTCTCTTTGAACCATGGTGCTAATGGATCAGAGAAGGGTCTTGAGGATTGCTCTCCTGCCTAAGAGTGTGTCTGTCTACACAGCTCAGTACAGTGCCATTAAAGATGCTTCTAAAAAAAGTAATTCGAATGAGAAGTTTTTAAGCTCTCTGCAAAGACTAAATTGGCAGAAGTGAAATGTGATCATTTACAGATAAGCTGGGTGTCTCCTTACAGCATCTGTAACCAGGAGTCACTGAGCACAGCTTGCAGCATCAGAACAGCAAAATTGGGGGCCTTCCCTGCTAAGAAATTAGGCTGTAGGAATAGCAGAAAGCATGGATCCAGAGACACTGAACACTACAGACATAGTGGAGTGCCTGGAGGGTGACATCAGGAAGTTGCATGAAGCTCAGTACAGCCTTCATAAGGAAAAAGCAACCTGTAAAAATGAACAGATACCCTTGTGCCTCTAAAGCAAGCTTAACTAATGAGTATTTAATATGATGATAGAATGCTTTTAAAAGTGTTTTAAATGTTAAATTGAATAATGGTTTGTTTGTTCTAAATATTGCACCTTCACACAGTACTAGCTGGTTTTGTTATCTACTGTGATAGAACAAGATTTTTTTTTTTTAATATTTTTTTTTTNTATTTTTTTTTTTTTTTATTTTTTTTTTTTTTTTTTTTTTTTTTTGGTAGAAGGACATACTCTTTTACCATTCTCATTTCTCTAAACTTCATCCAAGTGCCTTCTGACAGACTGTGATTCCTGCAGCTCTTGCACAGGGGAGATGCCTCCATTTTCCTGATTTCCCCTGCAAAAGCCCTGTAAACAGAGCATCCCACCCTAGAGATGAAAAGGACGCAGTTTAGCAATGAACGCTGCTGTGTCGGATAAACTGCATACATTTTGTATTTGGTTTCATCTGAAAGCTTCTTCCTCCTCTAATGGCCCATTTAGGTTCTCTACATGTTGCTCGTTAAAGCAGGCTGAAAAACAAGCTAAGTTCTCTCCGGCAAATATCTAGGGAAGGGAATAGACCAGATAGGAAAATGGGCTTTTTCCCGCTAAATTACGTGCAGATTATTCAGAGGTGATGTCTGCTGTCTGTTTTGAAAAGCAGGATAAAATGAAGACGGTGAGAGAAAGGGACGTGGTGAGAGCTCGCGGCCGTTTGACTGCGCTGCGGACCTGCCTCTCCTCGCCTTGGCAGCTCGGGGCAGCTCTCCGCCGTTCGGATCCCAAAACACACACAATTCCCCGAGCCGACACGGCCAGGATGCGGGATGCGCGGACTCTCCGCTCCGCGGAGCTCTGCGGGGACTGAGGTCCGACCCCCCACCAGCGTGTCGCGCCCGGCGGTGAGTGCTGGAAGGTTCCCGCACCGCGGGCAGAGCCGGCCGCGCAAGCGGCAGCCCCGGAGGATTCGGTGCCAGGAGCCTGTCGCACTACCCCGCACTTGCGGGAAATCCCTGGGCACAGTAGGGCCGTGGCGTTCCGTGCCCGACTCGGGGGTACACCCAGGTACACGCAGTGGGAAAGGGTCTGAGGTAAATTTGGATGAG